>VMDO01014368.1:0-54848 GCA_007922755.1 Pedetes capensis | reverse complement strand
TTTCTCTCTCTCTTTCTTTCTTTTTTCTTTTTTTTCCAGTAATATTTGATCTGATCAGGTGGAAGCTTAAGACATTTGACTTGTGTTAGGTCTTATGCTAAGGGAGAAACGGAGAGATTTGCACAAAGCCAAGGTGGTGATCTGAAAAACAGAATCCAGAAGTGAAACTAAAACAAAAAACAAGGGCATTTATGTGATCAAAGTTCAATCCAAAAAGCAGTTAAGAACATCTAGTTCTTGGTAGGATAGAGTAATTTGTAGCTGACCTTATGCTTCATTGAACAATAATGGCAAGCATTGGATAAAGTATAAACTAACCTATCTGAAGACATAGGATAGCTATTGAATCAAGGAGGACATGAAGAGCTATGTTCTCAAGAGGAGAAAGCTTCGGAGAAATGAGTTGATAATATGCAGTCACCTTTTCCCTAGGGACATTTACAAATTCTGAGATTGATGATTTAAGATTTTTTCCTGGACTACAGTTGGGAAGAAAAACCAGGAACCATTTTAATGGTCTTGTGAGACTTTGTTGTTGTTGTTGTTGTTGTTAAGTGCCGTCGAGTCGATATCTGACACATGGCGACCCTCATAGGGTTTTCAATGGCTGATTGTTTTGGGATTGCCTTGGGAGTGGATTGCTAGGCCCTTCTCCCATTTTTGCGGTGCTGGGAATTGAACTGGGGACCTCAGAGACTGCAGCGCAGCACTCTACCAACTGAGCTAAATCCCAGCCCTGTGAGATTTTAGAGATTCAATTAAAGACTTCAGGAACCTCAAACACACAATCCTCAACATATTTGCTGATTTCTGAATTCGTGAGGTCAGGCGATTGAAAAGGCAAACAGAAAAAAACATCCAAGTAAAAAGCAGCATGCTTCTTATATACTTATAGTACTGAAGAAACAAAGGAGACATTGTTGTTGTTTAGGTGCCTTTGAGTTGTTATCTGACTCATAGCAACCCTATGTACAACAGACAAAACACTATATTGTCAGTGCTTCTCTGCTGTTCATAAGGTTTTCAGTGGTGGAGTGATTTTGGGGAGTGGGTTTCTGGGTCCTTCTCCCAAGCCTACAGTACTAACCACACCGGACCCTGCTTAGCTTCTGAAATCTAATGGAATTGGGTGCCACAGGGCCAGGGCTGTAGGCCTAAGTAGACATTAGGACTTGTAAACTAAGCCACAAGGCTGAAGATTGCTATTTCATAGTGCAGATTAAATCCTGCCAGAGGATGCAAGCCCAAGGGACCCCGAGGCATTGAGTTGAAAACTCTGAGGGACAGCACCTTAGTGATAGGAACAACTCATAAGTAGACTGGGTCTTACCCAAACTAGGCATCAGCCACAACTCAGTTCAGTTACTGATTGCTTTAATATCACTCCCAGTCTCATCTGCCTAGTATGAGAGAGTGATCACACTGTGGGAAAAAAGTCATTTGGTGCCTATATGGTTCTTGTATGTAATTATCAGTATTTAATTTAAAAAAAATCTAAACATGATATGAAACATGATCATATTACTGACAACCAAGAGAAAAAATGCAATAGAAATAGAACCACAGGTGACTGAGACATTGGAATTAGCAGACAAACTTTAAAACAACTGCTGTGGATGTAGCTAAGCCCTTGGATCCAATCCCCAACACCACAAAAACAAAAAACAAACAAACAAAAACAAAAAACAAAACAAAACAAAAGAAAAAATACACTGTGATTAATATGTTGAAGAACATAGAGAAAATAGATTTTAAAATAGTTTCTCAAGGAATATGTATGTGTGTATGTATATTTTTTATGTTTTATATTTTATTTATTGTTATTTGTCTCTGTGTGTGCGTGTGTGTGTGTGTGCGTGTGTGTGTGTGTGTGTGTGTGTGTGTGTGTGTATGTTGCTGGGAATCAGGGGGAATCAAACACAGGGCCTCACACATGCTAGGCAAGCACTCTATCATTAAGCTACCTCACAAGCCCAAGGACTATAATTTCTAATAAGAAAAAAAAATCAAATGGAAATTTTATAATTTAAAAATAATCTGAAATTCTGAGTTTAACAGAGATTAGACATAAGAGAAACCAGAGTTAATGAACTGAAAGAATGATCGATAGAAAATTCCAAACTGTAGCACAGAGAAAATAGGTATGAAAAATATAGAAGAAAAAGAGAAACTGTGCAACATGGTGAAAAGGTATAACATATGTATGAATATCAGCCCCTAAAGGGTAGTTGAAAATTAGGCAGAAGTATTTGAAGATCTAATAGCTACAAGGGCTGGGATTTAGTTCAGTTGGTAGAGCGCTGCTCTGTAGTCTCTGAGGTCCCGAGTTCAATTCCCAGCACCGCAAAAATGGAAGAAGGACCTGGCAATCCACTCCCAAGGCAATCCCGAAACAGCCATTGAAAACCCTATGAGGGTTGCTATGAGTTGGATACTGACTTGAAGGCACCTAACAACAACAACAACAATAGCTACAAAATCAAGAGGCAATTATAAGCAACAAAAACACAAAGAGAAGCACACAAACATATCATAATAAAACTGCTAAATACCAAAAGTAAGGCAAGGAAGAGAAACCAGGTACGAATACAAAGGCTAGAAACTGGGGAAAGGCCCTATGAGCAGGAAGAAAAAGAGGATGAATTACCTTTATGACCCACTGGGTGGTGCCCCTGGCAGAGTATTTTCCAGATGGGGGTGAAAGATTTTAAGGATAAAGTGCTACATAGGATAACCTTGAGCTTCACCTTTAATTTACTTGTACTAAGAACCCTAAAAACAAAACAAAATTTCCTAAACAAAATTTCACTGATTTGAGTCACAAAGCATTTTTTATCTATTCTGTCCAATAAATGAATATATATAATGTATTGGTTGACAAACATTGCAAGTTTCAGGAAGGGTTTAGTTCTTGTTGGGTATCTTAAAATTGTGAAGATTGCAGTCCCTGGTTCCCTCAGCTGGGAGTCTAGCCTCCAAAAAACTGATCCAAAGAAGGAAATACCAATAGAGTATATCAGTATGGCCCAGGTGCACATTTTCCCCATTCTCACTTGATAAGAACAAATCATATAGTGGTATTCTGGCAAGGAAAGGTAAGGCAAGGGTCCATCATTTTATATTGAATCGTCCCTTAGGATATTTCTGGACCCCTGGTTAAGAACTGCTTCTCTAAATGGGGGCAAGTGAATCACCCAGGGATTCTATTAAAATGCAGATTCAAAATCAATAGATCTAGGATGGGACCCGGGATTCTACACTTCTAACAAACTGGCAAGTAATCCTGGTCCACAGACCTCTTTGAGAAGTAAGGTTTTTAGGTAGACCTAAATTACCTAAAATTTGGCCACTCCGGCCGTTAGTTGTGAGTTGCCTGATTGAGGATCAGAAATTTTCTTTAGACAGAAGGGTGTCCACAATTGCACTTTTGAAGTGTTTTATAAAGTATATTCTGAACATTAACTCCTGTGGTTGCAGATCTTAATGCATGTTCTCTAGAAGAAGCAGTTCCATGGCCAAATAAGGTTGGGAAGTGATATTTTTGTTTTGTTTTGTTTTGTTGTTTGTTTTTCCTCTCTAGAAGAATCACAGTACACATTTGCATTTTCATGAAGCTCAATTATCTGTTGTAGGGAAACATGGTTAATTCAACAATTTATTTAACTAGTAATTCTTAGGAACTAGTGTTTTATGGAACATTGAAAAATGAAGCCATAATATAGAGTAGTAGTTTGCAAGCTTTGGCATGTATCAGAAATAGCTAGTATTTTACCAAATTTACAAGTAATTGTGATTGCCACTGGAGTTTGAGAATGACATTTATAAACTCATAGGAGTTTTTGTTAGTATCTGGGGAGATAGAGTTGCCTGTTAGCCTAGATATTCTCTTTTGCTTTGTAAAAGCCTATGCTATTCCTAAGGAGGATTGTCTTCAGCTACAAACTGCCTTCATCTACATAAGCACTTTCAGATCAGAGGGAGTACCCCAAAGATTTCTCCATATACTCTTCCTATTGCAGGGATTCCTCCAAGTCTTTTCACTGTAACAGCCCCATCAATAGGAGATAGCCTTTCATCCTGCTCTAAATCAGCCCTCAAGAGAAGGATTTTCTCTCTAGAACCAATTCATTGGTTCCTTGAGCAAATCTTCATTAATCAAGACTTTGGCCATATTTAGTAAACCAGACAAGGCACTCCCATGAAGCAGGGGTACAGACAGGCAATAGACAAATCAATCAAGGAGAAAATTTCAGATAGTAATCTGTGCTTTGAAGAAAACTGTGTCATAGGACAGAAGTCGGGGATTTGGTTGAGGTTCTCTGGTCCTGGAAGCCCGCAGAAACACTAGGCCAGTTGGTTTAATGTGAACACCATCATGGAGAGGCTGACCATGATGGGGAATGGCCTTGATGGTTCAGAAAACTTCATAAGCTACCCCAAATGTATCTGATCATGAGGTGACTACAGTGCTGGCTCATACAGGCCCCCAAATGAATTTTGGCAAATGAGTGGTTAAATGGATGGATGGGTGAATGGACAGATAGGTGAATCTGTATTGCATTCTAGTGATTCTGACAATATCCATCTGGTGAGACCTTAAACAAGGACTTGTTTAAGCTATTGAGCCAAACTAAATATTCTTTGATGAACTATTCTCTCCCTTCTGTTAGGTAAATAGTAGCGTTCCCTATACCTAACCTTGAAGTACAAGAAGAGATTGGGATAAGTATACATAAAAACTTCTTTGTGATACATAGTCAATAGCAATTTTATTGCGATCTACCTGAAATTCACTCTGGATCCACTTAAAGGGAAGAGGTCCCTCACTTCCCAATATGTGAAGCAGTTATATTAATCATGGTTCTTAGTGATATCCCCCATGTGTCTGTCAGCTTGTTGTGCTGTGGGGGCTTGCATGTTGCTGTGATACTGAAAGCTATGTCACCAGTATTTCAGATACCAGCAGGGCTACCCATGATGGACAGGTTTCAGATGAGCTTCTAGACTAAAAAAGAGTAGGAAGAAGGACCTGGCAGCCCACTCTGAAACAGTTAGCCATTGAAAACCCTATGAATAACAAAGAAGCACTGTCAAATATAGTGCCAGAAAATGAGCCCCTCCAGGCTGGACAGCATTGAAGAGACGACTGGGGAAGAGTTGCCTCCTCAAAGTAGAGTTGATCTTGAGAATGGAGTAAAGCCCCTGGGATCCCCAGTCGCTGATGTGGGATGACTCCAAATGAGAAGAAATAGAGCAGCTGCAACATTGGGCTCAAACGTAAAAGGTCATGTGCATGGCACAGTGTAAGGTAGTGTTTCATTCTGTTGTATATAGTGTCACCATGAGTTGGATTCAACTCAATGGCATCTAACAACAACAAATTAGCGACAAGCAACAGAAATGGATTATAGGTGACATATTAGAAAGGAGTTTATTAGAAGGGCATTATTAGCTCACATTATCTCTAGATGTGGAATACCAGCCAGCTAGCAACAATGCCAAATTTATACCATTGAACTGGCCCAGTGAAAATACTGAGGGGAGGGGGGTTCCAGTAGTCACAAACACAACTTGTCCTAACCAAACTGGATGCTGTGTTCTGCTATCATAAGTGTCATTGCTGATGGCTCAGGAAACTAGATGGAGGTGCTGCCTCAACTCTCTTCCATAACCAGTTTGGATTCTGTACACCCTGCCTCTTTGAGTCAATTTCTGTTGATCAAAGACAAAGTGGACATGTCTTCTGGGGAGAGTCTAAATCACAGAGCATCAGGAAAGGCTAAGGAATTGTGTAGCATTGCCAGCTGTTATAGTAGCTGGTGGCTCTACCCCAATTTGGTGGGGAATCTACCTGCATGCATAGGAAGAAGATTTGAATTCCGGGCAGTCAGAAAGGATAGATGACAACCATAGCTGAGGAAGAGACTCCCACACAAAGACTAGGGACACCACCTTGACACTAGTGGGGAATGAAAACATAGGATCCCAAAAATAAAGCAAAGCAATTGTATGAAGGTCCAAAAGCAATGTGCAGAGCTTTGAGTCAAGAGTGTACTACAATCCAGCCTTATCAGTAGCTCTGATATACTGGCCTCCAGGCACCAGGCTCATATGCCATAATTATTGATGAGTTCAGAACTTGGGAGAGAAGTTTCATTTTATGGCCCATGTATCACCGACAAATGCTATTGGTATTTGCTTTTCTGATACTTCTTTTCTGAATTTTCCATATTTAACCAACTCTCTTAAATAAATATGTACTAATTCTGCATGAGGTGCTGAGCTAATAACTTTACATGAATTAACCTCTTGACTCTGCATCTTAATTCTGGTTACAGAGAGAACACAGGGCTCTAACTGATGAAACGAGTTGTCCAAGATCATAAGCTAGTAAGAGGTAGAGCCTGATAAATTTCTTTTTATATAGTAATATCTGTTTGTATTAGATTAGGATCTTCAAACAAGTTATAGTCAATTCTTTGCCATTCAGCCTGATTTATAATTTTCTACTTTCTGATCCCCAACACTGGATCCTCCAAAACTCTGCTCTGACTCATTGTATTTCTCTTTTTCTTTTAGTACACAGGGAAGAACCTTATTTTTCTCTTTTCCAGTTCATGGGTGGGGCATTTGTAGGGAAGTGGTTAGACTTCACAGTTGTCCCCTATACTCCAGATATAACCAAGGGAAGACACCATTCTGTCCATTTTCCAGGTGAAGAAACTGGACCCATAGCCAAGTTAGATGTAAGCTGTCCAGCAAGATGTGGATTCCAGCACTTTGTGACTTGTGCCGTGGTTGAGGTAATGGCCATTAGGTTGCCATATCCAATTACTAGTCTTACTCATTTTCTATGGCTGCTGTACCAAATCATCACAAACTCAGTGGCTTAAAATATACATATTTATTATGTTATAATTCTTTTTCCAATATTAAAAATAGTTTTTACTTGGGAAAAACCAAAGAGGGACCTTGAGGCTGTGTCTGTGTTCATAGAGGAAGAAACTGGCAAATTAGCTTTGTCTACCATGGATTCAGATGAAGGAAATACCATGTGCTTTCCACCCTACCACAGATGCAGGCTCAAAGGAGAGTTTCAAAATGCCCACTAATACGAGGAAAGATGAGCCAGTCCAAGTGCTCCAGTCCCAACTGGACACACCCTTGTAAGGTCAATGCTCCAAGGGGCTGCCTGGATCTATACCATGTAGTCCTCTCCTCACTGGAAGGAACTATTTGTCCCTTTCTGGGAAGTTGAGCCTCCTCCCAGGCTCTAGGACTGATCTTTCGCTTGTGGTCTTTCTCACAGGATCCCTGCATGCCTCCACGGAAGCAGTCCGAGTGCTTGGTGCACGAGACACAAAGGTAGGTACAGGATTTTCACAGAAGGACACAGCATTGCTGAACAGCTGCATATCTGAGCAGCTGACTCTCTAGAGGGAGAGACAGGCAGGCAACCACCTGGCCATGAAAGGTAAAATAGTGTTACTTCTTGGGCTGCACCTGCCTGTGCTTTCTACCTCTAGGACTGTGCTCAGACTGCCTCCCATGTTCTTCCCTCTTCTGCTACCCCCAATCCCATTCCTTCTTCAAGTACCACTTCCTCTTTGATTCTCCCTGGCTGGAAGAACATTGGCTTTCTCATCATACTTTCCACTTTTTAGCTTATCTGGGACCACTAATATTCACATATTCCAAAAATATTTATTGAGGACCCAACTGATGCCAAGGATTGCACCTGGCACTGAGGGCAGGCTAGGGATAAAAGGTTAGGCCCCTTGTTCATTTAAACAATAGACTGGAGTTGGGGGAGAGAGGCAGGTATGAATCAAGTATTCACCCCATGAAATATCAAGGGGTACTTGGGATTTGTCCTACAGGGAAAAGGTACATGGTGTTCTGAGAGTTTTGAGGCAGCTGTGCGGAAGTGACAATTGACCTAAAGTTTGAAGGCTAAGGTAAAGAAGGGCATTGTAGGCAGAAGGCACAACATCACATAAAATCAGCACAGAGAGAGAACAAGGCATCTTGGATGCTCTGTAAGGAAGCTAGAGGAACCAATCAGATGTGCGGTGGTGCAGTAGAGAGGCAGGTCCAAGTCAGAGCCTCCTGGGCAAGTTACAGGCTTTGTTCTTCATCCTAGTAACTGTGCCTCCACACTTGTCTTTACTCACTCTCAACTCTTTCATATTTATGCCAGAGTATTCCTTGCCTCAAAAGCTCTTGGTTCCCTACAGCAGCCCTATAGTTTAGGAATACTTTAGAGGTGTGAACTCTGGTGTTGAGTTTGCAGGCACACTTATAAATAAAAATAAACAGGTACCTTCCTGGAAAGTGGAATGTCCTTCTTGAGCAAAGAATTAGGAAATGGACAGAGACTAAGACAAAAAATTAAATTAAATTAAAATTAAAATGCCTAACAGCTTTCTGCTTCTCTAGGATATCTCCAAACAAAGTGAACACACTGCCACTTTTGTCAGTCAGCAAATTACCAATGTGAAGTGTCCAAAAACATATGCACTAGATGTGAGATGCTAGAAATCCCTGGCAAGTTGGTTGCAGAGTTCTAGAGATTACACAGTGGTCATGTTTATATCATTCATGGTTGTTGTTAGGTGCTATCGAGTCAATATTTGACTATAGTGACCCTATGTACAACAGATGAAACACTATTGTGCTTCTCTGCTATTCATAGGGTTTTCAATGGCTGATTGTTTTTTGGGAGTGGGTTGCCAGGTCCTTCTCCCAAACCTACATCACCTGGTGTTCCCAGGGGTTCTCCCATCCCAGTACTAACCAGGTCCAACACTGTTTAGCTTTCGAGATCTGATGGGATTGGATGCCACAGTGGTATGGCTGCAGGCAATCCTCATGGTGGCCTGTATAAAATAGGTACACTAATTGATATTAAATATTAATAACCCAAATACGCATATGAATTTTACTACTTATTAGTCAAACGATTCCATAAACTTCCTAATTTGATAAAAGTGCAACCAAAAGTGATGTAATAGTTGCATAATGGAAAAAGCAAATGCTGTATTACTCTGTACCCCACCAACATTATAAATAAATATTGAACTGAATTTTAGGACATTGGGAACATTTGCGTAATCAATAAATGCATGCATTTAAGACCATTTTCTAGAACTATTACCAGTAAGGAGTTTTAATGCTGTGAAAGAGAACTGGGTAAAATTCAGAAGGACAATATTCTTTTTCCTCCTCTGATTCCCAGGTCCTAGAAACATTTTCAAATCCTATTAGCCCTACTTTCATTGCAAAATGTGATAAAGTCAACTTAAGTATTTCCATAAGAAAGGCAAAAGTTGAAGCATAATCAAACTACCTGGAAAATGGCTAGGGAAGGCACCGTATTGGAGCCCAACACACCACACATCATCTCTCACTAGGTCCAACATTGCCAATTTCTCCCTCAGCACTGGAAAGGCTCACTGTTGATTCAACTGAACACCAGATAAAGCAGCTGGCTTGCATTCAGGAGCCATGTTCTAACAAAAACGTACCTTCTCTGGAAATACTGAAACCGCACTCAGTGAGGTGAGATGCTTCAGTTCTGCACAGCGCCTCATGCTGGGGCAACAGTGCCAGATGTACATCTCCCGTTTCTCCAACTGCTGTGTCTCCACCTGCTAAGAGCAGCAGATTACACCTCCTCATCCCTACCTGCTCAAAAGGAGGATAAATGTTGCTATGTGTTACAGAAAACTTTACAAAGCCCAAGACAGTGAAACAAAATCTCTAAAATCAGTTTGCTTCAACAACCTGAAGTTCTGTGTGGCCAACATTTGCATTAATGGAGCATTCGTACAAATAATCACAGAATCCCAAGGCTACAAGTGTTCTTTGAAGAATCCAGTCCAATTCTCTACCCAGTGTAGAATCCCACCTATCACAAACAATAACTCAGACAGGGAGCTCACTTTTTAATAAGGTCACCTCTTCTAGACACTAAGACTTACAGTCAGAATCAAGATACTGAGCCCTAATGTATTCCAATGCCCAGAGATAATCAGGGATGCCACACCATTTCTCATTTCTTGCACTCAGAAAGTTTTCACTCAATGATTCACCTTCAGCTTTCAATTTTCTCCCACTAATTTCAAGAATGTCTTTTGTAACATAGAACTAGTATTTGTCCATGTGACACTTCAGATATTTGAGGGCAGCTGTTACATCTCTTCTCACAGGACCAACGTCTTCATTCACCACTCTAGGCACCTGCCACTGTATATTGCAAAATTCATCAGAATTACTCAGTGTCAGGGTGGGCATTACAGGGTGGGCAGAACCTAGGCTGCCTTTAGATGAAGCTCCTCTACTGGCTGGAGCCTGGTTTTTTTTTGTTTTGTTTTGTTTTGTTTTTTTGTCTTGGAACAACAGGTGCAAATTCAGAATAAATATATCATGCGCTACAGGTTAAGTGTTGTTGTTGTTAGGTGCCATCGAGTCAGTTTCTGACTCATAGCGACCCTCATGGGGTTTTCAATGGCTGACCGTTTTGGGATTGCCTTGGGAGTGGATTGCCAGGCCCTTCTCCCATTTTTGTGGTGCTGGGAATTGAACTCAGGACCTCAGAGACTGCAGCGCAGTGCTCTACCAACTGAGGTAAATCCCAGCCCACAGGTTAAGTAGCCTTTCTTAAATGAAAATTTCATCTGCATCAATTTTCTTGATATGGAACATAGATTAAAAAAAAATTACCTAATTCCACAAAAAAATCCAGTTTTTAAAGCTCCTCACCAGTTAATATTTTCAGTTCCTCCAGGGCTTGTGTTTAGGATCACAGATGCATGCCATCCATAGAATTCACTTCTTAAGGGTCTAGCTAAGAAGAATCGAGATACTTAGACTTGTTTTCTAATGCCCAGAGATAATCAGGAATGTCATACCACTTCTCAAAAAACTAGAACCTGGTGACCCTTAGCACTAGTCCAAATGTTAAGGGCAGAGTAGGGTCGTCTCTCCAGGAACTCTTAACAGCTGCTGAACAAATGGAGTCTCCTAAATTTTCATAATTTCATCATTCTTGAAAGACCAATGGCTGAGTGATTCTGCCAGTGATACACATCTCTCTGTTATCTATTCTAGTGCTCTCAGGGCTTTGCAGTGAGTAGGGTGTATAGCAGATATAGGCTGGGATATGGGCTATGAAATTTTTTTCTAATTCCATAATTTTGCTAAGAGTTGACAAGTTTAAAAATACTGTGTAGGAAACTTACTCATAGTTGTGGAGGAAGATGGAGAAAACTGCCAAATGGGCTTTTAGTGAGGTTGTCTTAGTGTGAACAGATGTAAAAAGAACTTTTAGATACAGGCATAAGGATGAACAAAAATGATCAAACTAGGTACTGGGGGTTGAACCCAGGCCCTTGCACTTGCGTGCTTTGCAAGTGCTGGACCACTGAGCTGCACTCCCAGCCCTTTTTTTTTTTTTTTTTTTTTCTGTTTTTGGTGAGACAGGGTCTCGCTAAATTATGTAGACTGCCTCTGGTCTCAAACTTGCGATCCTCCTGCCTCCGCCTCCCGAGCCGCTGGGATTACAGGCATGCGCCACTTGATCAAGTAGGTTTTCAAGAAAGCTTATAGGTGTACAAGGTCATGGTGGTTATCTAAACAATGAATAGGTTACCCATGAAGGACTGTTTTGTTTGCTGTTAATAGACCAATATACTTGGCTTCCTCAAAACACTTCAAATAGAAAAAACATACCAACACATTAGTCAGAAATATAGCTTTATTATCATAATATTTCATAATCTAAAAATTTCCTTTTTAATTCTGAGAACAGAATATTCCAACTTTTATACAGCTAACTGACCCTGCAGAATACTGGAAAAACAATGTCTAAGGAAGCAATCTGAACTTTGCAGAAAAGAATCTGTAATTTACTTTGGGAGGGAAAAGAAAGAGAAGGAACAGTTCAAATAAAGATTTCTTCCCTACATAAATAAAAAAAAACGATCTATTCTTCAGTTTAACCTTGAACATGTTTTCCCAGAAACTTTGGTGATTAAAAAAAAAACAAAAACAAAACAAAACAAACAAACAAACAAAAAAAAAACTGCCAAAACTCTAAGGTTGATTGCCTGTGGGGACAAGAAAAATGCTGAAAATTAGGACATAATGGAACATGGCACATGGCTCAGGCCATGGTGTGTAAGTGGAATATCCCTCTAAGTGAGCCACCTCCTATATTTCAACAGTAAGTTTACATCACAAAGGAAATACAATGTATATAACATATTTCCTTGTATGGGGGTCAGAATTTAGTTTGAAATTAAAGAGAAAATTTTAGTAAAGAAATCTTAAAACTGTTTGTCTTGTGTAATGCTTATAGAGTAGATAACATTTATAGTGCTTTCCAAAGACCACTGGGTACCACTGTCAGAGAGGTCTGCCATGCTCTCTAGGCATGTTAAATGAGCATCAAATATATAAGTTACTTTAAACAAAATGGGGAAAAATATCTGGCTATATCATCTTTAAAAATAAGCTGCTGTCATTGCACACACATTACGAGACAAAGAGCATGCAATACAACTAACAAATCATGTGTTTAGTATGGAAAAGCTAAAGTGCAATCATGGTATAAGCATTAATAATAAATAACCTTGGAGGAGATTAATTATCCAAATAAATAATATTTCTTACAATGTTAGCCTAACAGTGATATTCACAGCAATGTTCTTTCCCACTGGATAGCTGCCTATACACCACATGAATGAATGCTCCACCATCATAAGTTAAAAGTCAAAGCGAAGACTCAAAAATCAACATTTCCATTATGACAGGTTCAAAACATTTGAAAATTATAAATTATGCTTTTTGATTTACTGGTATTTTAAGTAACTGCTTTATTACCTACTCTTAATGTACTGCTAATCTGACACTTAATGCAATAACAATCATAATTCTAATAACGTAAATTAGGTTACAGTTTTAATTTTTAAACTAAGAGAACTCAGTTTACATGAACAAACCTAAATAGTTTTAAAATGACCCACCACAAACACATACTTTCTCCATGAGTATTTAAAAATAAATTATTAATATACTTGACATATATATTCTATATGTATATTAGATATGTATATATGTATATACTTGTGGACAAAATTATTCTTACTTCCTGAAGAATGTCAAGCACTTGTAAACTCTGCATGAGACCAGCTAATGTTGCTAAATTTAAGGGAAAAAATACACAAAAATTCATTCTAGAAAAAAGGTTTTAAAACAGAAGATTCTTAAAAGATTGTTCTTTATGGAAACAAAAGCCATTTGGGGAGGAGAGTGTCAGATTCTGGAACCTGCATGCATTGTTTATTTCAGAAATCACTTCTGAATGCACTGTAGAGTGAACACCCCAGATACTTCATTGAAAGGCGAGAAAGTACATTTTAGCTATAAAAAGGCATAGAAGCAGCAGGAGGTGACGTGAGCTACTGGCTGGAAATGTTAGGCCAGTGAAGAGAAGGTCATGCCACAGTTAACAGAGAGCAAGGTGCTGAGAGTACCAGGGAAGGAAGTCTTAGAAGAGGGCTGAGTCAATTGCTGACATGTCCAGAAAGGTCCCAATGCACTAACTCTGCCCTCTGCTGGCACTCCAAGCACTCAGACACTGCTCCAATGACACTGCTGAGCACAAGGGTCTGACCCTCCTCTCCACCAACAGCCATAGAAGCAGTTATTAAGATACAGGCTGGCAGTGTGGGCTGAGGGTGCACAGTACTCAGCCAAAGGTGACAGCACAGTGTACCAAAATCTGAATAAACATGCATCTAAGGATGCAAAACCTGAATCAAACAAACTGAAAAGCAATCTGTCAGAATGAAAACAGAAGTCTGACTGAACAAGTCCCTTAAGCAACCCAAAGATCAAAGTCTTGATTAACCAGAAGACTCAAGGGAAACAGGAAACCTTATTCCAGAGGCGGTCAAATGAACCAAAGGGCAGGTTAAATGCAAACAAAAATGTTTATTTCACCCCTATCTATAGGACTTTACATTCCCATGCCTCACCCCACAACGTAGAGAGCAGTGGGCAGAGACAATATTTCTCTCAGAGCCTGACACCTGTGTGGCCCTGGGCCTGAGCATTAATGGCTACTGCACAGAAGCCCAGAGCCAGGGCTACTGGACAATGAGCCAATTATTTTAGAAGTTAGAGATTTGTTTAACTAACACTTTAGAATAAGCTTGCTTCAATTTTTTATTCTTTCTGTAATTTGCCTCTTAAATCTAAAAGGACAATTCTGGTTCACTGAGATTCCCCTTTGTTAAGTTCTGGTTAACAGAGGTGCTTGTACATGTATGATCTTTGCATTTCCAACATGTCTTGCCATGGGATGCGTCCAAAAGGACAATATCATTGGCTCTTGGAACATTCCCCAGAGCCCAGTGGTAATGCTTTTGAGCCATCCACCCTTTTAGATGATGTTCACAATTGCTGTTGGCTTCTTTTTTGCCATTTTGGGCCTGATGTTGCCTTTCCGGCTTAGCCCCAAGAGCTCTCCTTTCTTGGGTGGTCTGCAGAGTTCTCTTGAGGACTCAGCTTGTTCGTGAGTGGACTTGGCAGGCTGCATGCTGGCTCTGTCATCCTTGGCTTTCTTCAGGTAGTTCCTTCCCTTTGGGTGGAAATGGGCCTTGAGATCAGAGTGGTTACACACAGAATACAGGTGCCCTCGGCTTCTATAGAGGTTGGGTAGGAGTGGGAAAGAGATGAGTGGAAAGAAAGACATCTTTAAACCTTAAAAGAATAATAACTACTTGTGGCATAATCGCTTCTGCATCCCACCATGGTGATCATGCTCCCACTGAGACAAACCATTGATGCTGAGATTTTGCTTCCAGAAGGTTCTTGTCACCCCCCTGAAACAATCACATGGTACTAAATTCCCAGAGAGATATTACTAGTTCTATTACTAGTGATAAAGCTGAGGCACAAACACTTTAAAGGGATACCCAGAATAATACAGAGAAAAGATGAGACCAGAACCTGTATCTCTTGACTCTTGAAGTAACTACTAGGGGATTCAGAAAAATCATCGTAGAGATATTATGTAGTACATGATTTACTTAATCATGTAGCACACTTACTACATTAAAAGTATGCTATACCTCCATAAGAGAAAGTTACACCAGATAATACTGTACAAATACTACTATACCACATTTAAAAGTTATATCATCAATTTACAGTTAGGTACACATGCAGGAATATTATCACCTAAGCCTCCCAAATCCTTTTACTGCTATCATATAAAATGCAACAGGGAAACATACAACACAAATATTATCCAATGGCCCAAGTATAAAAAAGATATACATACAGGCATCTGGGTTTTCTGTTCAAAGAGATATCTGTAAGCTGAAGGGAAACAAGTAAAAAACATTACTTCACTTGAAGACTGTATTTGGTTTTAAATTTTTTTCTTGTGTTTTTAAGGAATTGAATTCATATGAAGGAGTTCAGGAGCTATTGGTAGCATTATGCAATGTCCTAGCCTTCACATTAAGAACAAGAACACACTGGCCTCTGCTCACTCAGGGAGCCTCTGTGGACATCTGCTCTCAGTTTTCCAAGAAGTCTGTATCAGCAGATCTGAAACTTTTCAAAAAGCCAAAGAGCTTCTCAATAGATCCATGTTTGAAGAAACATGTTTTTAAAAACTGCAATGATGTGCCATTACTTCTTGAATGACCACACTGTATTTGCAGCTAATTTACTACAGCTGTGGCTGGTCACAAAGTATCAACAAGAAGAAATTGGCACAAAATGTTTATTGCCTAAAATACATCATTTCTAAAATGAGAGCATATGAAGACCACCCCCACAACTGTCTCTGAGGCCAACTATCACTGAGATTATTTCCACTTCTAATAGCCCATGCAATAAAATATCTGAATGTACTTTTGAGGCTGGGCTCTGAATGCCTTCATATGCAGAATAAATTGATAATTATCATTTGTGATCCAGATGTTCCCATCTAGCTTATAGGCAAGCCCAGTGTATTACCAGCTTTCAGCTCCTCACCTCTCTCATGCAGCTCTCATGAGACACTCATGTCATATCAGCAGGGAAACTGACAGAAGATGAAGACAGCAAAGAAAATGTGGAGAAAAGGCCACCTTGGTGTTTGGGTTAGTATAGCCAAGACACATTCATTATCTATGGGGGACTCATTCCAGGATTCCGAGGATACCAAAATACAAAGATGTTCAATGACCCTTATATAAAAATGGCTTAGTATTTGCACATAACTTATGCATATTCTTCCATACACTTTCAATCATCTTTAGATTACTTATAAGACCTAATAAAATGCAAATGTTATGTAAATAGTTGCTATGTTATTTATGGAAAAATTACAAGAAAAAATGTCTGTGCATGTTCAGTACAGACTCAGTTTTTTTTCCAAATATTTTCGAGCCTCAGTTGGTTGAATCCATGGCTGTAGAACCCAAAGGTACAAAAAGCTGACTGTACTTCTGAAATAGAAGCATGGTGCTCCAGGTTGTTACAGGGTTGGGACCTGGCCAATTAGTTCTTCTCCAACTTTTCCTATGTATAAACAGCAGCACTGCACACACATTTATTCAGACTAAACCTTGTAATTATCCTTGGCTCACCCCTTTCCCTCACTCACTAAATCTAATCTTTCAGCAGGTCCACCTGGTCTTGCCAGTTCTACTCTAGAACACACCCTCCACCCATCACTTCTCTCTACCTCTCCCACTTTCTCCCAGCTGCCATCTTCTCCCTTCGTATCAGAACAGCCTCCTACCCCACCTCTCATCCTGATATCCCTTCAGTTCGGAAAACTTTCCAATGGCTTCCCTGTTCCCTAAGGAATAGACCCAGACTCCTTATGTGACTGGCATGATGGACCCTGCTCAACTTTCTGACTTCACCTCCTACCACTCAACTATGCCAAGCTTGTTTCCTCCACTGCCTTCCTCTTGCCCAGAACATTCTGCTACCAACTTTCCACAGAGCTGCGTCCTGCTCCTTATCCAGGTCTTGGTGCAAATGCTGTCTCATTAGCATTTTCCTGCCCACCAATCTACAAAGTAGTTCCCCACTCTGAACACCTCAAAAATACTATCTTGCTCTCTGTCCTTACAGTAGTTATCAATGTCATGGTGCAAAATGTCTTCACTTATTTACCTTTTCACTGTGTTCCCCTCCTCACTGAGAGCAGGGACCTCATCTATCTTGCTCAGGGGAGTTTCCTCAGTACCCTGTAAATGCTGCACCCTCAATAAATATGTGTTAAATAAATTAATTACTGCTAATCCTAAATTATCAACCTGCAGGAAATAAATGCAACACTTAAAACAAGATTATCCAAGCTGTTTCATGACCCTCCATCTGAATAGTTCTTTGAGTGATTTTGGCAGATGGGATATTAGGTCACTTTGTGTCTAATTCGACAGCATTTTTCAGAGCATAAAGATAAAACATCTGAGTAAGCATACTATATTTTTAGAAATCAGCCAGGTGAAAAAGAACATCGATACTCAAGGGAATTAAGGGAAAGCTACAGATGCCAAAACATTATTTCAGAAAAGGCACTAAATGTGAGGGGAAGGAAATTTTTCCATAGCACAGAGTGTAAGGCTAGAAGTAAGTCACCTTTAGAAAATAGCAACTCACTTATCAATCTGGGAACTGCATGACTTTCTGGAGTGGAAATGAGAAAAAAAGAGAAGAGAGAGGGTGGAAACTGAGGCAGATAGAATAAGGGAGATAAGGGGATGCATACTGTTTTTGTAGTGCAGCCTTAGTGGAGAGGATAAGAGGTGGGTTGGGTATAGCTTTCCAGACTGCTCTGGAGGGAGCTCAGGTGTGGGGACAGGAGGGGCAGGGGAGATGAGCAGAATGTTGCTTGTCCTTGGGACACTCAGAGCTATCCTGGGTGGCTTCAGAAACCAGTGTTTTTGAGTGCTCACTAAACTGGGCCAACCAGGTTACAATTATATGATTCAAAGCTTTCCTGTTAAAAGCATCCAAGTTATTCTATCTCTAGCTACCAATATTCCTAGAAGGACAGATTTAGTTAGCACTCTGGTTGTATCAAATGCATGGCTCCTCATTGTTTAAGTGGATGTGTATTATTAAAATGAAATAAATTAACTTTTAAGAAAGGTATCTGATTAAAAGAGCAGAGATGCTACTCAGCTTTTGATTATGTAATACTGTATGATGAAAAATAATCACTGGCTATGTCTCTTGAAAGGTATCCAATTTTCAAGGTGGAAAAATAAACTAAGCAGAGGAAGTAAGAAAAGAAACAGAAAAAGAGAGAATCAATGGCTTCTTTTCTTTCTCCTTGCCTTCCATTATTTTCTCTTTGAGATTCCTCTTGGCTTAGAACAGAGTTTCATGCATTTCTTAGCTTTGGGTGACTTATTAGAATACACAATGAAAATCTTAATACTACATTTTAATTTTAGAATTCCTAACCATCAAAGTCAAGTGATGATCAGATAGTTTAAGAGACCTAAAAGACATCAGAGAGCATTGAATCCAACCACTTCATTTTACAGAATTGTAGATCCAGGAAGACAAACTATCTTGGCACAGGGAGAAGCAGGATAAAAATGTTCCGGAAGCTAAGCCCTTCTAGCTCACATCTGCTCTCCACAACCTCATGCCACGGCCCTCTCCTAAGGGAAGGCAAGATGGAAAAAGAAGGATGGAAAGAGCTCAAAATCCCTCTACCTACAGCTGATAAAGACTGGATACTCAATACCCAGTGACAAACAGACACTCAGGATTTCGCAAGGAGGAGAGAGAAGGGTCAACTTGGGGAGTTGCAATTCTACTGCAGGAGCATTACATGAAGAAGATTGTAGCTTCCCACTGCAAAAATAATAAATAGGTCATACAGATGGAGCTGGCTGCAGCCATACCACCCTGGCATCCAACCTTATCTAATCTCTGAAGCTAAGCAGGGACTTGTTAGTACTTTGATGGAAGCCACCTGGGAATAACAGGTGGTGTAGGCTTGGGAGAAGGACTCTTCAGCCCACATCCGAAACAATCAGCCACTGAAAGCCCCATGAATAGCAGAGAAGAACTGACATAGTGCCAGGCATGGCACAGTGTCAGGGAGTTTAGGGTCACTATGAGTTGGACCTGACCCACAGCAACTAACAACAACAATCTATGTCAACCATCTATTTCAAAAAATGGGGCTACTTTGAATACCAGCTGAACTTCCTAGATGTAACAAATTAACTTCCTCCTAGCCTATTATTGATATAGAAAGTTCTAGTGCTTGTATCACTGTACTCTTCTAAAGCTGTGTACATTTTTGTAGAAAGCACCATGTAAGATTTCTCCATTTCTTTTCTTCCTTCTTCCCTACTTCCCTCTCTCCTTCCTGTTGTCTCTCTCTCACTTTCTTTCTTTTATCCATTTCATCTCATTCCTTCTTCTGCATAATTACTTTTATTATATAATCATGTTTCCTTTTAATCTCAACTTCCAGAAGCTCAAACTCAACTTTTTGTTGTTGCTGTTACAGAACCAGAGGGTTGAACCCAAGGCCTTGTGGATACTTTGCAAACACTCTGCCACTGCGCTATACCCCTAGTGCCCCCTCCTTTTTATATCTTTTATCGTTAGATAGGGTCTCACTAAGTTACACTGGCTGCCTCTGCCTCCTGAGTTTCTGGGAATACAGGTGTGCACTGCTGCACGCAGCTTTCAAATTTAACATTTTTAATCAAAATTTTGCTAATTGTTTGGTTAGCATAAACGTTTCCTATTTTCCTTTTTCCTTATAAGATAGTCCATTTGGGGTAAAAGTAAAAGAATCATCTTTAAATTTTCTGGGCAGGAAATAAGCACAAATGAAGTTCAATAAATAATGAAAGTCTTGCAAATAAACCACTTAGGCGTAACAAAAATCCTTTCTTTGTCTTTGTTATGCATGCCATATTGAAGACCTGCATAAAGAACAGATATGACTGATATTACCATCTGTCTGCCTCACCTAAAGAGTGGTTACACCTCCCCTCACCCTCCAAAAAGACGAGGGGGTCTCGATCAAACCATTTCTAAGAATCTGGACCCTTATCCACACCCAGGGCACTCACCTGGGCCTTGAGTCTTTCTTAAACCCCTATCACTCTATGTAAAATGGTATACAGAAATCTGTGATTGTTTCTGTCTGTTTAAAAATCTATATGAAGAATGTTTAATCTACAAACACTGTTGAACTTGGATATTTCAAAATCTATTCTCTTATAAATATAGAAACATTCCTACCAATTTGGCACGGTGTGGAAGAAGGGGATGGCGAACCAGAAAGTGTGCACCCAGAACTGTGCTTCCTTTAGGTTCCTTGATATCATTTCCCCACGACAGGCACAGCCTGAGAAGTGCCTTCAAATGATGTCTAGGGAGCCCTTGCCCATCAGCCAGTTCCATTCTCCTCTGTCCTTGACCCATCTATACCATATACAGGGACATCACGCTTGGTAGTTGGCCATGTGGGACTTACCACATGCTCGCTGATGTCACGGCTGAAGGCAGAGGCATGCTGGCTTTGATAGTACTCTAGCTGCTTTTCTGCCAGTTCTACCCGTTGCAAGAGATTCTCAATGAAGTCCTGGAGCCGAGCTTTCCCTTGAACCTCCTTCTCAGCTGCTGCTTCCAGAAAATGGTTGAAAGTAACAACTTCTCTGTAAGGCAAAAACGTCAGAACACAAAATGGAGTAAGACAGGAATTCATTCATTCAACACATACTGCTGGGTGCCTACTATGTGTCAGTTACCATCCTATGCAGTCAGGCCATGGCAATGATGGAAGAGGTTAGATCATATCTTGTTGGTTACATGTAGAATTTAAATTTTGGTTGTTGTTGTTGT
Source organism: Pedetes capensis (assembly GCA_007922755.1). Taxonomy (NCBI): domain Eukaryota; kingdom Metazoa; phylum Chordata; class Mammalia; order Rodentia; family Pedetidae; genus Pedetes; species Pedetes capensis. The sequence continues at coordinate 33,944 of VMDO01014368.1, read as the reverse complement.
TGTTGTTGTTGTTGTTGTTAGGTGCTGTCAAGTTGAGTTGGTGTTTGACTCATAGTAACCCTACGTACAACAGGCAAGACACTATTCTTAGTGCTTCTCTACTATTCATAGGATTTTCAATGATTGTGCCTTGGGAGTGGGCTGCTGGGTTCTTCTCCCAAGCCTACAGTACCTGGTGTTCTCAGGCAGTCTCCCATCCAAGTACTAACCAGGCCCAACCTTGCTTAGATTCCAAGATCTGACGGGATCAGGCACCAGAGTGGTATGGCTGCAGGCCTTTTGGTAGAGGGAGACAGTAATCATAAAACACACACAAGTTTTCCTTTTCCTTGCTTTACTCTCTTTCTAAATTCACTTCTCCATACCCTTTTTTAGGTTGCTATCAAGCAATCAGCACTACTAAAAGTAAATCTCCACAGTTCTCTTCACCTTAGTTCTCTTACTAGGAAATCATGAATATCCTTTTAGTCTTCCCCTTTGTATGTTAGGCCATCTCTACTGGGGCTAATGAATTCCATAGTTTCACTACCTGTTACACATAGTATTTCCTCTCTAAGTCTTCATAATCTCTCAACCTCCAAGGAATGGCCTCTTGTTCTTCTGGCCACATTTAACTTACACAATCAAGGCTCTAGACTTTGATCACTACTTCATCTGCCTATTTCAATTTAGATTAATGAATTCTAATTTTGTGTTATCTAACTTTAGTCAGTTGTTCTAAATAGTAAGTTAGATTCATTGCCTACTGTACACCTTCTCATCTTCCACCTGATTTTTATTCCCCACTAAGCTCCGTCATTTTTTAAGAGTTGAACTTTGGGGAGACTCAGAAAGTGAGATTTTCATGTAGGATCTTTGCAAAATAGCTGGTAATGGCTTCCTGCTCCTTTAGTCTGTATGGCTAGTCAGTATACCACTTTACAATTAGTCATGATTTTTCCTCTCACAAATACATTATGTCATACTTGACCATACCAAAATTTGTATGACACCTCTTACAGAGTCACATAATTTTGTAAAGGCTTGGAAATCATATATTTATAAAAGCAAACAGCAGACACACTCTAACAATGATTTACTCAAAGAAATGCTCATGACATCTGCTCCTTTTTTTTTTCTTTTCCAGTTTCATGTCCAGGATCAAACACAAACCCTAATCTCATAATAACTCCATTATCTTCTAAGAAATATCCACTTAAAAGAAAGAAGAGCCCTTTTGGAGAAGAGTTTTCTTCATCAAGTTTTAAGTTTATTTCCAGATGTTTCTGTATGAGCCCTCAACAGAAGAAGGATACTTTCCAAAGTCCAAGTTCTTCAAGTCAGGGACAAAAGCCAATTTTCAAACTCTATTGCCATTTGCTCTGATCTGCCTCCTAGGTTAGCCATAAACTTTGATGAGCAGCAAAAGAGTAGAGGACCCATCAGGAGCTACACCCAGTCCTTTCACGGATACTGTTTATGGTTTAGATGCTGTGGGTGGAGAATTATCACAGGTGAAAAGCCCCTGCCAACCTGGCCCAGGGAAACGGCTGCTGTATCCTCTTTGTGATTAAAGCTTCACCTGGATGTAAGCCCACTGAAGAGATTTCTTCAGTGATATTTAGGATAATTGAAATCATGAAACAGTCTCCAAATAGTACTTACCCAAAAAACAACAAAAGGCTAGTCATTTTTTTTCAATTCACTCAGGTTTATAATATTTACTCTATGATCTTACTATAGAGATATTTCATGTTTATTGTGGAAAATATGAAGACTGGCATATTAGAAGATCCAACTAGGTAGAGGCTTTGTTCTCAGTTCTAAGCTCCACCCTTAACATAATGCTTGACACATATTAAATAGATATTTTTGTAATAAATGTTTATAATTAAACATTATAATTAAAGACAAAGAAGAAACCAAAATTCAATCATAGTCCTACCAACTACAGATAACTACTCTCAACATCCTGGTATATTTTTCCAGTCTTTTTTTTTTCTCTGTTCATATTTACTATTTTGGGGCTTTCAGGCTATATAGTCTGGCATATGAGAAGACAGCAACACCTGAGAATTTAATCTCAGAATTAATATCAAAAAAGGAAGAGGAAAAATCTGAATGCAACCATATTTATAATTATGGTTGTGTTTTTAAGTCCTGTGATGTTTTGCTGTTGGTTCCATATAAAACTTTTAAGCAGTAATACTCATATTCCTAGCTGATCACAGAGTATTATATATGGCCTGGTGTAGAAAAAGATCTTTTTCTAACTTCCCTCATCTAATTATCTTGTGCCCTGATGCTGAGAAGTTAATAACCTTTGTATTTTTCAACCAATCTGGCACTGATGCTAACCTAATTTCAGTTTGTGAATATATCACATCAACCAGAGGGGAAAAGAAAAGACTGTTAAAACAAGCCTGGCAGTTCAGTATGATTTTGTTTTGAAAGAGAAGTTAAACATATAAGATAGGGAATGGAGGAATTCAGCATGCTGAAAGTGCCAAAGGTATCTTTATTAGATGAAAATAGTACCAAAACCAAGTGAGGAATTGTGGAAAAGCAGGTGTGTACATCTCAGATCTTCCTTTCACACCCTGTTCAGCTGGATGAACAATCTCCAGAACCACCTCTTTATTTCTCCAATGAATCTGGGGAATTTTCTGAATGAAAAATGGTCTAAGCACATTGCATTTATAACCTCTTTGCTAAGTATACTCCAAAAAGTAAAACATGCATGTGCATTGCCAGATAGACAGATGGAGTCCAATGTAAAAGAACAATATGGTCAATTACAAGGTTTTAGATTCCACTGTGGTGTCTGATCCCATCAGATCTCGGAAACTAAGGGTAGGCCTGGTTAGTACATGGTTGGAAGACTGCCTGGGAACACAGGTGCTGTAGCCTTGGGAGAAGGACCGGGCAACCCACTCCCAGAAAACAATCAGCCATTGAAAGCCCTATGAATAGCAGAGAAGCACAACAGTAGTGTTTTGTCTGTTGTACATAGGGTCACTATGAGTCGGATACTAATTCAACAGCACCTAACAACAACTGTCATATTTTGGCATGGTATCAAAACATAGTATCATAGTCTACTATTATCTGAAAAGGATATTAAAATACTCTTCCATTTCTCTACCATATATCTGTGTGAGACTAGACTTTACTCATCTATTTAACCAATGCAACGAATGTGTACCAGACTGCCTATATGTTGTCATTGTTGTTACGTGCCATCGAGTCATGTCCAACTCATATTGGCCTTTACAGGGTTTTCAATGGCTGATTGTTTTGGGATTGCCTTAGGAGTGGATTGCCACGTCCTTCTCCCATGTTTGTGGAGCTTGGAATCAAACTAGGGACCTCAGAGACTACAGAGCAACACTCTACCAACTGAGCTAAAGCCCAGCTCAACTGACTGACTAGGTGCTGTCAAGTCAGGTCCAAATCATAGGAACCCTATATACAACAGAACAAAACACTCCCTGACACTGTGCCATGCCTGGCACTATGTCAGTGCTTCTCTGCTATTAACAGGGTTTTCAATGGCTGATTGTTGAGTGTAGAACTAGTAAAGTCCAGCTGCCATTGACAAAGCCAGACATTAAAAGTATTTGCAAAACTTTTAAAACAATATCACTCTTTTCATTTGTTTTTGGGAAAATAGTTATTTTTTATTAAAAAATGTTATTTATGTTAACATGTAATGGATATATGTAGTGGGAGAGGCAGATACAAAAAGAGGCAAATACTGAAATACACAACTAAAAAGCTGAGCTGACTAAGAAAAAGAATAATATGATGATATCAGGGCATTAAAAGATTTGATCGGTTCTCACCCCTCTGACTCAGAAAACAATGTGAAAGTCTAGAAAAGCTGAAAGTCTAGATGAGAAGTCAAGGGTGAGCCTGAATGAAGATTCACAGGGATGGCTACAGACCAGCTTTGGGTAAATTCACTTTAATTGGTTCTAGGCCAACTTCTGGCCCCATATTTGACATCTTGTTTGTTTAAAGAAAAAAAAGGTAAATATTATTAAATCTAAAATTTTATATGCTTATTTAAATCAATATTTGACTCTAAAGGAAAAATACCAGTACAATGTAAGAAACTAACACTGAAGCTCATTAGTATGCATAATGCTACACAGACCAAGGAATACGACAGTATCCTCAGATTCATAGATGTTTAAAAATAGGGCTTCAAACCCATGAAAAATTGAGTTCAGGTCTGGGTGCAGATTCAATATGTTAGAATTACAGGGCTTGAGTTAAGTTTGTGTTTGGGTTAAAATTTTTAATCCTATATGTAAACAGACAAAAATTTTTTTTCAAATTATTTCCAACTTTAAAACTGCTGATGATATGAAAGGAGCCGGGATTTAGCTCAGTTGGTAGAGTGCCACTCTGCAGTCTCTGAGGTCTCAAGTTTGATTCCCAGCACTGCAAAAATGGGAGAAGGATGGATGTGGCAATCCACTCCCTAGGCAATTCCAAAACAGTCAGCCATTGAAAACCCTATGAGGGTCACTATGAGTAGGATATGACTATATAACTATATAAAAATATATAACTATATAAAAATAAAAACAAAGTAACAACAAGAACAAAAACATAAAATGCTGAACCTAATTTTCATTGGGTCCAGGCTCAGGTTCAGAAAAATTTCTTAAGAAACTTGAACCAAAACAAGTTCAGGGTTTGGGTTTGGATTCAGTTTGAAGCCTTGCTATCTACACATAGGAGTTAACATATCTAAAAGGGTTATTACATGTTTATGCCATAAAAACTGCTTGAACTAGAATAGGTTCAGGATTTGGGTTCAGATTCAACCTTGAAGCCATGTTTAGAATTTAGGATGGACTTAGAACTAATACGAATAACTTGATTTTCTTATTAGAGTTTTTGTTGTTGTTTTTAATTCTTAATGAGGAATGTATCTGTTTATTCAAAAAGCCAAAAAAGAAGAGTAAGAAAAAGGCTCCTCAAAACCAATACAATACAAGAGGGCACTGAGCGGAAAAAGCCTTTCTGTATAGTCATAACATTCACTGATAAAAAATATTTGTTCAGTCATGTGCGATGACCATAAAGTCTGAAATATGGATAATACTTTACTTTTTACAGATTAAATCCCCTCAATTATGTCATCTAAGGTGAGTTAAAGACAAGTTAAATCACAAAAATCAAAGGTACACTATTATGTGAACAACACACCTAGAGGCACATTTAGAAACTGAGAGAAACATGCATTAATCCATGGAGGTGTTCACTATAATTTTGTACAAGGAACTCTGCATTGTTAATGAGAGACCACATATTGATCCTGTTACATTATAGTTTATCCTAAACCCATTTCTTAAGTCTATGTGGACTCCCTTCATTCCTGTACCCAGCCAGACTCTTACTTTTTGACATGCTCTTCCCTCTGCCAGGTTCTCTCCGTGCCCTGCTCTACTCCCCACTCAAGGATCCCTCTCACCTCAGGATTTCCTGGTAGGAACCATTCCCAGACACACTCCCAAGCACAGATGAGATGGCGGGCCACATTCTCCCTCAGAACCTTGTGCCCTATCATAGCACAAGCCATAGAGGACCAGGGGTGCCTTTTATCTCCAGTGACTTCAGGGACCCCGTCTGCCCTTCACTAAGCTACCTGAGCCTCTAACATGAGCCCAGCACACAACAGGGGCCCAAGAAATTTCTGGCGAATTATGTAATGTGCAGCTCTATCTCTAGCTGAAAATTGTTAACCAACAAAGACATCCTTGGGTTTCTCTTTTTCTTTTCCCACATAAATCCTGGAGCATAAAACCTATGAGTAACCTACAGTTGCCTCCTACAGGGGTGGGGGGGAATCTAAAACTGAGGCCTCTTCTCTATTCTTAAAAACACTTTAACATTGGCTTCTCCTCCCAAAGGCAAAGCTCTATCAAGTTATTTAAATTTCATTTTACATTACTGATTTATGAACCCCTTCAGAGGTATATGAAATGATAAAAATACCTGCAGCTAAAAATAGTCTAGCTATTGATCACAGAGCACTCCAGACAGACTGTAATGTCAGCCACGAGGCAAATCCTGAAGCAAGAGTCAGCCATCTCCAAGCACCAGGAGCCTCACTACAAACTTGCAGGCCAGCGCCTGCTCCTATGTGCTCCAAGGAGCCTAACAGGCCCCAACCTGCACCAGCCCCATGTCTCCAGGCATGGCCCACCTCTGGTTTTGAGGAGCCTTTTTCTTACTCTTCTTTTTTGGCTTTTTGAATAAACAGATACATTCCTCATTAAGAATTAAAAACCACAACAAAAACTCTAATAAGAAAATCAAGTTATTCTTATCAGTTCTAAGTAGATCCTAGTTATTCTTATTAGTTCTAAGTCCATCCTAAATTCCTCGGTTTGAGTAGAGGGAATAGAAGAGACATGGAGAGACAGAGAAAAATAGAAATTTTTCCTGGGTTTCCAAATTTTCCACATGCCATCCCTAAGAAAACATGTTTGACATCTGGTTCATTCTATATTAGTTTGAAAGTCTGCATGATTAAATTAGAAAGAGAGGACTTCATTTATAGAAATGACCTATAAATGTGGAGCCCACAGACCTCTCTTCTGCCCCATGACCTCTGCATCTAACACAATGTTTCTTGGTCTGCTTCCTAGCTGTAGAGCAGGACGGACACCAGGTTGTCTATTCACTGCTTTGTTGTTGTTATTGGGTGCTGTCCAGCTGAGTCTGACTCGTAGCAACCCTATGTACAACAGAATGAAACACTACTATACATTGTGCCATGCACATGATCTTTTTATGCTTTAGCCCATTGTTGCAATCACTGTGTTTCTTCTCATTTTGAGTTGTGCCACATCAGCAACTGGAGGTACCAGGAGCTTTACTCCACTCCCACCATTAAGGTCTACTCTACTTTGAGGAGGCAACTCTTCCCCAGTCATTTCTTGAATGCCTTATAGCCTGGGAGGTGCATTTTTTGGCACTATATTTGACAGTGCTTCTCTGCTATTCATAGGGATTTCAATGGCTAATTATTGTGAGTGGGCTGCCAGGTCCTTCTCCCTGGTCTGTCTTAGTCTAGAAGCTCAGCTGAAACTTATCCACCATGGATGGATCTGCTGCTATCTGAAATACCAGTAGCATAGCTTTCAGCATCACAGAAACACACAAGCCCCCACAGCACAAGCTGACAGACCCATGGGAACTCATTGCTTTAGCTGATCAAAAGAATGGGAATGTCTTCAATAAATGCAAGAAGCTTAGTTGAGCAAAGCAAGTTAACAAGTCTGTCTTGCCTTTTAAAGGCCAGCATTCCACGGCCAGCTATGCACAGAAACATAAAGTGACATTACCAGCTTAGGCTGCCCCTCTATGTCTCTTTTATCACACCCTAACAATCCATTTCATGTCATTTTCTTTCTGGTCTGTAAACTCCATGAAGGCAAGAACTTCATTTGGCTTCCTGTTGCATGACTAGAACCTAGCGCAGGACTGGCATTCAGTAGGCTCTCAGTAAACATCTGTCTTCTGTAGGGCTCTGAGCTGGGAACAGGGCAAATGATGAAAGGAAATGGGAAACATCCTATCTACTGTAGCTCACAAAGCAGTAGAATGGAAATTAGAAATGGAACCACACAGACCCCTCATCACACTGAAAGGCAGGCTATGACCAATGCCCCACCGTCTGGGCAAGGAAATCTGGAGAGTCAAGTTGAAAGCCCTTGTTGGAATTTAAAAGGCCAGGACTTGGTGTTCTAGAAACTTAAAATCATTATCATGCTTATGATGCCACCATTTCCTGCTTCCAACACCTTTAATGCCAGCTGACATTTTCTTTAGTCACATCAGAAAAACAAATGATGTCATCATGGCAGCCCTCTCAAAATAGCAAAGAAGCAAGCCTATTCCAAAATGGGCCACATTCAGCATTACATAAGTCTCGTTGGTTTGGGCAAACATTACGTTTTCAGAAGCCTGGCTAGGACACAGTGAACCAATGGAAAAAGCACTCAGCAGGGAGACAAGAAAATTGGGTTTCAGTTTCAGCTTTGCTACTAAATCTTTGTCCTTGGGCAAGTCATTCCATCGCCCTGGGCCTTGTTTTCTGTGAAATGAACATGCTACCCTGAAGGAGACCGCGGGTACCTTGCAGTTCTAAAACCAAAAATCAAATGGTCTACTCAGGGGCCGTGTCAACAACCCACCCTGATGTCCTTTCAGTGTTACCATCCTCCACCTACTATTATGAATTCCAGCCTTCTTCCTCATTCTCTCAGTGTGGCCTCTTTATGTAGGAAGATCTCTAATGTTTTATCAACTTGAAACTGTGGCTTGCATTTAAGCATTTGCTAAAATTACCCTGCAGCCAGACATGGTGGTACGTATCGGTAATTCTGGCACTGGGGAGGCTGAGGCAAGAGGATTGTAAATTCAAAGGCAGCCGGAGCTACATAGTTTGAAGTGAGCATGGGCTTTATAAAAGTAAGACCCTGTCTGAAAAAACAAACAAACAAAACCCTACCCTGTGTTTGCCCATGAACATGTTTGTGGGTATGCTTTATTCTTCCTACATGGGACATAATCACCTTAGGGAAAAATACTAAGGATTTTATGTTCCTCAGATACCCCTATCACACTGCTGGGCACATCACAGGTACTCCATCCACACTTTCCAACCTTACTGACAGAACTGTGTGTAAGTAAATATGGGATTACTCTTATCACCTTTGGTTTCTCCAAACCCCAAGAAACCAACTCAGCTACCACCTAGATCTATCCTTTCTTGTTAAGAGATACCTTACTGCAAGGTTGCCAGGATTGATTTACCTGATTACAGACAGTGCCACCCAGAAGCACTGACTCCTCATCAATAAATAAATATCTGTTTCAGCAGGAGTTTTAAAGTTACATTGACTCTGTGATGCCAAGGAACAACTTCTTCTATCTATACCCTAGACACCTACAGATATCTTTGTACAGGGGTACAAGAAGACTCACTTGTAGAGAAGCACAAAATACCACCAATGCAAACAACCTCCTCTCTTATAGAATAGGTGTGTGTGTGTGTGTGTGTGCAAGAGTGTGCATGTGTGTGTATTTCTTCTATAAGTACAGTGGATTCAACCAATACATGGCCTCAGGGCAGATGCAGCCCTGCAGTCTTTTATTTTAGTTTGAAAGAAAGGATTCTTTTAAGTTCCTGGGAAAATCCATAGGCAAGAGAGCCTTATGTGAATGCTAAATATTAGATGTTTTCATTCTTTTTTAATCAAATCTTCCAACTGTGTTTCAAATGGTCCCCAGGTTTCAATCAATTTTGAATGATACAATAACAAGCTACTTTCACAAACCAGCAATTTTTTTCTTGGATTTTTCACAACCAGGTCTCAAGAGCTCATGTGAAGGCATCTGACAGGGAGGCACAGTTTCTAGAATATTCCTTGGTCAAATGGAACATCTTGGCCAAATGGGCTATCTGAAAGGCCCCATCTGTGTAGAAGGTACAGGCCTCTGAGGGAATGGTAAGGTGGGAAGGGACCCAGTCAGGCAGATCCAGTCAAATAAACTGGTATCAGTATCATGACAGATGGGCAGCACCCCCATTCAGATGGTGGGGAAGGGCAGGGCCAGACGCAGGCGCTGAGGGTAGTGTCCACAGCAGTTCTCTCAGACCAAGAGCCCCAGTGTCTTTCCTGGAAACAAGATTCCTTCAGTCCCATTTCATATAGAGAGAGTGATTATTTGAAGCTTGAATACAGAAACTGACAAGATAAACCGAAATGAAGGCTTAAAAGAAACAAAGACTTTGTTTATTTTATGTTTAAAAGTTTAAGGCATTTTCACTGTATTTTTATTTCAATTATTTTTTGGGTTGTTGTTAAATCAATAGCATTGATTTTTCTGCAAGCCCAAAATGATACACTAAAAATCAACTTGTGCTGGTGTGTGTAGCTCACTGATAGTGTACATGCTTAGCACGCATGAGGCCCTGGATTCAATTCCTAGCACCAAAAGTAAATAAATAAAAGTTAACTTGTAACATCATTAGTTATACACACAAAAAAGCAAACAGAGATGTACAAGGATATTAACTGAAGCACTATGTTTAATACTAGGAAAACATAACAGACTGTGTATTCATCAATAGCAAACTGATTAAATCCAAGTGAGGCATCTGTACCATGGAATACCATGAAAGAGTCAAAAAGAATGCCATAATTCTGTGCTTGGTGCACAAAGGTTGCCTGAGACATATTATATTAACATAAAAACAGCTCCAAGTACAAATGGCAGAATAGTATGTGTCATGACTCCATTTGGAGAAACATAGTAACTCTGTGGGTATAAATTACATATGGCTGGATGCACATAGGAAAGGTCTAGAAGGATGTTTACTAAACTTAACAGTACTGTCTGGGTAAACTTGGAGAAGAATGGATATTCTTAACACATACAACTCTATCTCATTAAACTCTTTGTTTTCAAGTTTTTATTTTTCATTTGATGCTCAGGTGACAGTCTTGGATTAACCATAATACAGTACCATTATTGATCTATGTATGGACCACTTTAATCAGTTATTTTTTAATAATGAAGATTCTTAAACCTACCACTCCAAACAACAGTTAGATCATGACAATACTCTACATCTAGCCATGCGATCCTCCCTCCATCATCCTGTCTTTCCACACTCCAGGCAGCTATCACCACAGACCCCTAGTTCATTAGTACTTGTATAATCGATAAAATATAAAAATAAATTAAAAAATTAACTTGGTGGCCTTTTAAACTGCTAAGGAATCAAAAATATCACAAAGTCATTTGTAGGCTTTGTCCTACACATAGATTAACCCTATCTGCCACTTTCCCAGCAGTGCAGTGTCAGCTACCTTGGTGGCCATGATGAGTCAAAATAATTTCCCACCAGGAAACACCAAAAGTCAAAACAAAACAACAACTACAAAAAACCCTCAACATTTTTCATTAAAGACCTTTTCCCAAGGAGCAAAGAAAACCAGTAGTTGATTCAAATTCACCCTAACCATGCAATTTTTAAAAAACTTTGATTCTGTTGTTAGTTGTTAGGTGCTATAGAGTCAGATCTGACTCATAGAAACCCTACGTACATCAGAACAAAACACTCTCCAACACTGTGCCACACCAAGCACGATGTCAAGTGTTTCTCTGCTATTCATAGGGTTTTCAATGGCTGATTGTTTCCAGATTGTTTCTGGAGTGGATTGCCAGGTCCTTCTCCCATTTTTGTGGTGCTGGGGACCGAACCTAGGGCTCAGAGTGCACAGAGCAGCACTCTACCAAATGAGCTAAACCCCAGTCCATATAAAGTGTGCATGAAACACAAATGAATTTTGTGTGTAGATGAGGAGTCTGAGCTGTTGGGCAGCACTGCCTGTAAGGAGGCTGAGGCGGGATAACGGCAAGGTCAAGGCCAGAGGCAGCCTGTACTATTTAGTGAGACCCTATCTCAAAATAAAAAAGGGCTGGGGGTACAGTTCAGTGGTGGAGCGCTTGCCTCCCTGGATTCAATTCCCCAGTAGGAGACCCTGGCTTCAATTTCCCAGTACTAGGGGTAAAACAAACCAAGAAAACCCTTGCTTAACATTTGTTTGTAACTTGGGGAGGAAGCCTAAGGCAATGGGGTTAGCGTCCAGTTTCAGCACCACTTACTCTTCTTTCCTAAGAAGCTCCTCCTCGGATTCTGTCAGGCGTTGCCTCAATGCAGCAATCATTTCCACGGCCACATCCACCTGCCTGTTCAGGGCCCGCTCTCGTCTCTGAACTTCCTGCTTTTTCTGAGTCAGCTGCACAAAAGCTGCCCGAACTTCCAGCAGTTCAGCAGTTTTCTGGGCCAACTCTTTGGTGAGTTTATCAATTCTCTTCTCAATGGTCCTATCCACAGCCTCAACCATCCGATTGAATTTCTCTCTGACATGTTCCTCGAAAGCAGCTTTGGTGTCTGAGGCAGGAAGTCCTGAACTTGACTGGGGCCCATCCAGCGAGTCTGCCCGTATGTCCATCGAAGTGTAGGTCTGCACATAGGACACAGGCCTCTCTGCCACCACCTCAAATGGCTTCCGGTCCTTGGAGTGTTCATGGGAAAAGCTGTACAAGTTAACATAGCTCGGTTTCTGCTTTACCACGTTGCCGTGGCTGTGCAATTTCCCCTGCTTCAGGAGTTCGGAGGAAGTGACTAGGTCTGTGTCTTTGAGAGACGGAAAGAGGCTGCATTTTGTCAAGAGGGTTCTTTCTTCATAGCTGTGACTGAATTCCAGATGGGCCCTCAAGGATGACAGGCTTCTAAATCTGGTATGGTCTCCACACCTCGGGCAGCGGAATGGCAGGCACACAGCAACATTCTCAAAGGACTCCTGCCAGGGATATCGGCTTTCCTCAAAAGCCTTCTGTTGCATTACTCTAAAAGTCCTGGGAGGGGGAAGAAATGGGCAGTTTACATGTCTGTTAAGAAAAATGTTACTAAAATGATTGCTGCTCATCTCCATGAAGACATGGGCCCTTCGGTTTTAAACAACTTTTGCATGTCATTTTTATGCTGAAATTAAAACTTACAGCCCAGAGGCCAAATCTATCCACATCCATTTGTTTCTGTGTCATCTACTGCTTCTTTTATGCACAACAATGTCAAAGGTGAGCTGTGTAGTTGAGACAGACACTATGGCCGACAAAGCCAAAAATATTATTTCTTGGCCTTCATAGAAAAAGTCAACCCCTGCCTAGGATTAAAAAGGTGGATAACACTCCTTTGCAGGTGAGAAAACTGGACATGGAGGTAAAGTAATGAATCCAAGGTCAGGCGGAAAGTGGCAGAACCAGAAGTTGAACTCAAATTTCCTGCCTTCCCGAATTTAGCACACTACATGCAAAACCCTACATGAATATAAAAGTGAGGGGGAAAATCACATGAGTGGTCAAAATAGGTCCTAAGAGAGCAAGCTCAGCGATCTTTTCTCAAAGAAAAGCCAGACACAATGACATTAAACATACCATCAGCTTAAAAAGTTTCAACCTGAGATTTTTGTTCTTAATTGTTTAAATTATTAGTGTGATGACATAAAGTGTTATCATAACAATAAAGGCCCTAATAGGAGAGCTCTACTGAAACTTGAGTACCCAAAGTGTCGAATATCACTTGATGTGAGCATTATGACCAACATTTTATTACAATGGAATGGGCTGGGTGCATCTGTCTTGTCTCTGACCCTGCTTTAACATGACAACCTCTAGAGACTGCCAGTGTTTGAACCAGGTATCAGCATAACTCCTTTAATAACAGGAAGTTCTTTCTTCCTTGTAGGAAATTTATTATGTTTGCCCTAGCAACAAATGACTGTTACAATCCGATTCTGCAAGCAGGGTATATTCCCTCCAGAAATGGTTTCTATTTAAGAGTAAAAACACTGGGCCCCACCATAAGGAAGCTCAGATGGGGTCTTAGGGTGAAAAGTGTCTTAATTGGGTCCTTAATCGCTTCAAAAGCCGAGGTGCAAGTGGTCCCCAGACAGCTAGGCGGGCAGAGATTCCCGATTACTAAGCCTCTGGCCCCAGAGAGGGGAACCCCTTCCTGTGTTGCACCGGGATGTTTAACTGCTGCTTTGAGGGGGATGGGCTGCAAACCTTGGACCAGCACAGGGTCACAGATACTGGCAAGAGGCAAAGAAATGGGAAGTAAGGATTCTACAGGGCCAATGGGCACGGGGTGGCATCTCTGGAAGAGGAAGTGGGTAATCACTCACTCCAGAGCATGTCGGCTTTTATGGGCCCAACCTAAACCCCAGTCCACAGGGTTGGTGGAGAAATTCCAATTTACTCTGCCAGAGCTGTGCAGGCTGGCACTGACCCTGCCTCGGGGGTTCCAACCCTTCCCGCCCCCGTTCCGCTGCGTGCCAGCCTAAGGGTGCCAGAGTGGACTCGTGCGCACCGGAGTTCTTGCAGGTGGGGCCCCGAGAAGCCTCAACTCCCGGGGTGCTGCGGGGACCTGGACCTCCTCCCGACCCCGGCCGGCCCCCTGCACCGCGCTCCCTTGGGCCGGGCTGCAGGCGCAAATACTCAGCCGCTGCCACTTACCCGACTTGTTGCTACTGCTGCCGCCGCCGCCGCCGCCGCTGCTCTGTCGCTCCTGCAGCTGCTGCCGCCGCCGCGGGTGCTGATGCTGCGGGAGCCGCGCGGTTTTCAGCAGAGCCGTAAATCAGGCTGAGCCGGGCAGCTACCAGCCCCCGCCGCACTCCGCGCCGGGACAGGCGGCGCCCAGGGCGGAGCGTGGCGCGGTCCAGCCAGCGGGGGCGGCGACTTGACGCGAGGCCGGAGTGCTGGGGCCCCGAGCTGCTACCCTCGGGGATGTCACCCTCTCTGCCCAGCTGGCGGGAGACCGTTCCCCCTCCCCCAGCCAGGTGGCACGATCCAGCTCAGGATTCCACTGACATCACGGAGAGAGATTCTGGGATCGTTCCCGGGGGAAGGAAGTGGAGATGCGTGCCAGCCTCGCAGGCGCGGCGCTTGCTACATGCAGGCCCTGGCGGGCTTTTCTGCACTCAATTACTAGGGACTGGGAAAGTGTGCGTGAGGGTGGTGCATGGCTGGACATGTTCTTGGAAACCTGACAACAGGAAGGTACAGGTATTCATTTTAGGACCTCTTCCACCTAAGCGACAGAGCGAGAATGTCCCAAAATAACTAACTTCTAAACTACCAACCAGTCTTCTAAGCTAAGTATCCTGGAGCTAAATTAGCAGGCAGAACTGGATGTAGTAGAGTATAGGAGCTGTTAACAAACAGTTAAGGCACCAAGAACTCCCACCCACCTCTATCTTTGAGGGGACGCCCCCTTTCCCAGAGAAGTGAAGCTTTACCAATCCTGAAAGGGAGATTCTTTCCTTCTGAAGGATTCTGATGTCTCAGCTTCTTGGTGTTCGTTGAGTTTTGTTTTGTTTTGTTTTAAAACCTGCTTTGGGGTATTTCTAGTCTAACTCCTGAAATAGGAAAACAGGACAAAAGTTGCTGTTGCGTTTTCTTGTCATTTTCTTGACTCCTCCGGAGTCTGCTTTCAAAGGCTATTACTCATTTCAACTGATTTTGACTAACCATATCAGTAGTAATTTTAGCAGGTTTTTCTTATTTGTTTGGGGTCTTGTTTGTTTTTATAGACAAATGAAACATTACATGATGAAATCCTGGCTCTGGAATTTATATCTTAGCTCTATGACCTGAGTCAAGACTTTTCCAAGCCTTGTATTTCTCATTAATAAAATGAGAGACTCAGGACCTACCTCTAGAGAGGATTAAATGAAGTGTTGTTCCCTGGCCAAGACCTACACTGCAAAAGTCAGCTATTGTTGTTGTTTCACTATTAGTATTATTAATTCAATAAGATATGAGCCTGCATACCTATAAAAACCGGAAAAGAGAAAGGGAACCAATATACAGTCGTTTCCACAAAATGGACATAGACAATTGTGCTGGGGTATGTTCTTTCTGAAAACATTATATTTCATTGATGTTATTTTTACTATCTAAAATAGATTTATCTCAACAATTCGCTTTGCAAAAATATACATATGAACTCTGAAAGGTGCACATTATGGTGGGCCAGATTATCCTTGGCCATGTGGCAAGGAGCAGGCAGGGTCACACTGGCTGCCCTTATGGCTAAATGCAACAAAAACATAGTTTAGAGAGGAAAAGCTCTTGGGTTTCCTTCCAGTTCTGAGGCAGCATCTTTAGGTGGTTTTTGGTTCTGAAGCTCCTTCAGGGAGCTATTAAAGGAAAGGATGGAGATTTTTCTAGGGCTTTTTCTCACTCTAAAAATGCCATAAATATTACCAAGTAATTTAGAGAGGTTCTGTGCAGGGTAAAAGAGTCAAACTTTGATCTCCAGGCATTTAGAACCTTACTGTTTACTTCAATGGGTCCCCAAGTGTTGCGCACTGGTCACCGTGCTTCCTCTCCATCCCCCAGCAGCATGGGCATCACCTGGCAGCTTGTTAGAAATGGGTATTATTGGCCAGATGCCAGACTCACGGCATCAGAAACTCTGGAAACAGGTCCCCAGCAAGCCTTCTGGGTGATTCTAATGAGTGCTAAGGTTTGAGAACCATTGGTTTACACAGTACTTCTTCAAACATCATCTCCTACAAACCAGTCGGATTAGTTCCATGATCATTATGGGTTTTCTGCGCTGGGTATTATGCGAAGTATGTCATCATCTTATTAAATCTTTCAACACCTGTGAGTAGAGGACACCTTGCGTACTCTGCTTCACCCACATTGGCACCCCTTTACCAGTTTCTTCCCATCTCTGGGGCTTCTTTACCTAGTATTGCCCACCAGTCTTACAGGTCTTAGCTTAAGCATCCCACTCTAAAGAGGGAGGTTTCCAGAACACTCCCAGACTAGTTAGCTCCCGCTGTAAAATTTAACACAACAGAATTTGCCACAATAGAATTGGTTATTCGTGTAGTTGTCTATTTAGTATTTATGTACTATTAAATTGTAAGCCACATGAGTCAGGGACCTTGTCTTACTTTCCATAGCATTCTCAATACCTAAGACAGTGCCAGTGTCTTTGTTGAAGGAACACATGTTGAACATAGGAAGGCTGCATTTCCACATAAGGTGGAAACTGAAGCTCACAGAAGTAACTTGCCTGAGATCACATTTAGGAAGCATTAGAGCTAGAACTCCAAACTCTAGGCATTTAACCATTTTACTCACTGCTTTTCCAGTTTCTTGTTTGTTAGTTGATTGTTGTTTTTGTTTGTTTTGTTTTTGCAGTGCTAGGGATTGAATACATACTAGGCAAGTTCCCTATCACTGAGTTACATCCTGGGCCCACCTTTCTGGTTTTTGACAAAGAAAGTTCCAAAAACTAAGGTGATTTGTCCTAAAGTCATATGCCTACTAAATAGTAGAATCAGGATTAAAATTCATATCTTCCAACACTTATGTCTTTCAATGCCAGATTATGCTATTTTCCTGTCCTCTAAGAGCTTATAGCCTGCAGCTGTACCACTGTGTCATCAGATCCAGTCAGATCTCAGAACCTAAGCAGGGTCAGACCTGGTTAGTCCTTGGATGGGAGACTGCCTGGGAACACCAATTGCTGTAGGCCTGGGAGAAAGACCTGGCAGCTCACTCCCAAAAGACAATCAGCCATTGAAAACCTTACGAATAGCAGAGAAGCACTGACAGTAGTGTTTCACCTCTTGTACATAGGGTCGTTATGAGCTGGACACCAACTCAATGGCACCTAACAATAAGAAGAGCTTATAACTACTGGGATGGGAGTGAGACACAAATATAAGAAAAACTAATAGTAAAATAAATTAAATGGGATGTATCTATGGGGCTTGCTATCATGCCTAATGTATGGTAGATGTCCAATAAATGTTTGCTATGTGAATAATGGTGATAGCTCCCACCTTTAGAGTCCTTCAAAATGTGTCTTAATCTATTAAGCATTTGCACACGTATCCAGCATTCCTCAAAGTAGGACCTATGGAACATAGGGAGCTTGTCAAAGGCAGATGCTTGGGGAGCTTAATATAGTAGGGAATCTGTGAGCATGGGTGTTGAAAATCTGCATTATTTGAGTACCTATCTTGTCAAATGCCTGCAGCCATACCACTGTGGTGGCCCTTCCCATCAGATCTCAGAAGCTAAGCAAGGTTGGACCTGGTTAGTTCTTGGATGGGACTGGTGCTGTAGACTTGGGAGAAGGACCCGACCCAGCCCACTCCCAAAAGACAATCAGCTATTGAAAACCCTGTGAATAGCAGAGAAGCACTAACAATAGTGTTTCGCCTATTGTACGTAGGGTTGCTATGAGTCGGACACCAACTTGACAGCACCTAACAACAACAACAATCTCATCCAGTGACGTTGATGACTACTAAAAAGCTTGAGAAACATTCCATTGCTACAAACACTATCAAAGACACATATTGATTGCCCCTTATACACACACAAAAAACAAAACAGGCAAAGAAGGGAGAATGAAAGGGAAGGATGGGGGAGGGAAGGCTAAATGCTTAATATAGAAAGTAGATTTCATTGAGAAGAGGAAGAGCCCTGCAGGGTGGGGTTGTCAAGTCCCTGCAGGAAGACCTAGGAATTGAATGGACATCAATGGGCTCCCTGTCCTCTGTTTATCAAATCCCGTTTTCTCATGGTTGCCAGAGGGCTGCCTTGCATACATAGGTTTCTTGAACCACCAACGCTGTCTAATTTTTTTTACAAATACATTTATTAAGTATTTTGATTATTTTTGCCAAAAAAAAAAAAAAAAAAACTTACAGGGATGGAATGCAGGCTCTCTAACATGTGAATAACTACCCCAGATAAAAGGCTTGCAAAGGGAACCATGGTGAGATTCCTGCTGCATTTGCCATGTCTGCAGCAAACATCTGTGCTCAGTCAGAACCCCCTGGGCTTCAGGGCTAATAAGGGGCCTAAAGATCAGAAACATTCCTTGGGATTTAGATCAGTTCACACACAGAGTGCCAGGTAATTATGAAAATCCAGGGCTATACCACTTTCCAAGGAGGGTATCAGTAAATGTGTTCCATACCAACCTTAAATATTGCATTTAAGTAGCAGATTGGATCTCTCGCTGCTGTTGTCCAACTCCTTAATGCAACGAACTGCATATATGTATTCATTCTGTCTTTCAACAAGTATCATGGTATGCCAACTATGTGCCAGTACAAATCACTTGCATCATTTAAGCTTCACATCAGAGTTATAGTTATAATCTGACTTTAAAGTCTCCACCAGAATAATCTACTAGAAAATTCTATTTCCATTAAATTTCATTGGCATGGCAACCACCAAGCAACACCATGGAAAGTGCCTTAAATCCTATAGCGGTCGGTTAGCCAAAGTGAGTATGCAGGGAATAGACCATCCATAGAGGCTAAAAATAGACAATTTACAGCAAGGTGAGCACCTCCCCCTACACACACACAAACCCTAGGCAAAACAGCTTGTTTGCTCCACTAGAGAGGATGGGCTAATTTTCCACATTGCAGGCTTCTTCAGACTAGTGTGCATGGACTAAGAATGTAGAGACACAGGTCTAATACCCACTACCTCACTAATTAGCTGTGCAAGTTTTAATTCAATCTGGGCAACATCTTGGGGATTCAGTGTCTTCATTTGTAAAAGACAGGAGCTAGAATGGACTGAGGACTTTCCAGCACCACAATCTTAGTGCTAGTTCAGTTAATGTATTTGTCATTTCCTTGGTAGCATGGGTGGGGTGATCAGGAGAGACAACATAGCGAGCAGTAATGTTGATGGTAATTTGTCAATAGGCAATTTTGGAAAATCCATTGGATGTCATGTCTTCTTGTCATAACATCAGACATATGTTGAGCCCTTACCATGTGCCAAGGAGGGTTCTAAGTGGTTTTTCACATGATATGCCACTTAACTTACCTAACAAATGTAGGATAAAGATGTTACTGGTATCCTTATTTCATAAGTGAGTGAATTGAGCCATTGAAAAGTATAGTAAATAGGTCATTTTTAACAAAGATAGTAAATTATATGGCTAAGATTTGACCCCAGGCTACCAAAATTAAGAACCTATGTACTTGACAATTATTGCATTGTATGTCTGATGCCCAGCTCTCTGCCTAGCACCACAGGGCCTTTGAAAACTATTGGGCATGCAATTAATGATCTCTGTGCTAGAAAGTTCTCAGTGCCTGTTATTCTCAAATCTTCAAGCCCGTTCCTGTATTGTAGTTTTTAATGTTAACAGAAATCCTTGAGAATTTTTCCATAAGCAAAATGGTTGTGGGAGAGCTAGAAAGCATGTTGCTATGGAGTAAAATATACAGAGAAAGATACAGTTAAAATAAGGGGATTGTTAAGTAATGAGTATGAATTATGCAATTATGTGAAGTATGCATTATGGAACTGATGCCCTGTCAAAACAGAGCCTGTTTTCTAGGACCTAATATACATATGTGATTTTATTCTGCTATTTTAGGTGAAAATTACTTTTGGTTTTAGAAGTAGAGAGGGGAAAAAAAGAGCATTTTGCTATAGGCAAGAAAGAAATGAACTTGAAAATAAAATATACATAGACTTTTCTCCTGTATATAAAGAAAATACATGCAACACATTAAAACCTGGTTAAACCCACAACCCAACAATATATGAATCATTGGGGGTTTTTTTGTTGCTGTTGTTTGTTTCTTTTGCGGTACTGGAAGTTGAACCCAGGGCCTCATGCTTGCATTCTCTGCAAGTGCTTGGCCACTGAACTGCACCCCCAGCCATTTTTTTTTTTTTTTTTTTTTTTTTTTACTTTTTGAGACAGGGTCTCACTAAGTTATGCAGACTGCCTCTGGTCTTGAACTTGTGATCCTCCAGCCTCCACCTCCTGAGCCACAGGGATTATAGGCTCCTGGCTTGAATCATTGTTTAACATTATACTCCAATGCAGACTCTGATCTGAATGTTTAATTGGAGCATTTTTAACCCTTTATTGGCTATAGAAATAATTCTTCTAACTAGGAAGACAGAAGTATCTCCTCTCTACCCACATCTGTACAGGACCAGTTTCCTAGGTTATTCAAAGAGATGTATTTTACTACGCAGTTCATGGCTAAGATTATAAAGTGAGTTTAAAAGATAGCTTCTTTAGAATGCTCTTATTATAAGGTAAAAATATGTTCTTCAATCTCTACCTTCTACTCTAATTCTGCTCTAACATTTGTTAGATTGTTTAAAACTTTTTAGCAGAAACTAATATATAAGTAAGTTTTCATATCATAATTGTGAATCCTAATGAGTTTGCACAACAAGATATACCCATGTAACCAGCAAGCAGTCAAAAAAGAGAGCAATTTCCCGCTTTCCTGCACTCACCTTCCTATTTCCATCAAGTGCTTATCTCTACCTACCCTAAGGGTACCAACAATCCAACTTCTAACAGCATGGACTAGATTTATCTCTATGTGCCTCATATAAACAGAATCCTATTGTGTTTGCTCTTGTTCAAAATATGTGTGTGAGATTCATACATATTGTTGTGTACAGTTGTACTCTGTTCATTCTTATTGCTGTATAATATTTCATCCTGTGAATACACTCCATTTACTTATACAACTGAAGAGGAGCATTTGAGTAGTTTCCAGTTTAGTGTGTAACTACTGAAAAGATGATACAAATGTTCTAATGAGACTGAATCTATATGCAGACAGTGGCCAACCCATATGTAGAAGCTGAACTCTGACCTAAACATCTGTAGCAATCAGTCCAGAAAGCTAAATAAATACCTTTGAAGCATTTGGCCTCATAATGGCCAGAAGTTTATTATAAATGCAAGCTTACTCACAGAAGCTTGGGTGACTCCTAAATCCAAGAAGTCCCTCCCAAGGAGTCTCTCCAAAGAATAACACCCCTCAGCCTATTGTTTGCCTCTTAAAAAGTGGTGTCTCAGGAGGTTGGGGTCTCATGAGAGTCTGGTAAGGGTCTCCTCTCCAGGACTTTTGTGGGTCTCTCCTTCTGACCACAGGAAATGCCAATCGGCCCTCTGCCATTATATGTCCAACTATCAGCTGTGTAGTTAAGGTGATTTCATTTCCATGAGCATAGGCCAAGGTCTTCTGTAGGTCCTCACAGGCCAAGGTTTCTGTAGGTCCTCACATGAATGGTCACATACAGCCCAGAGGAAATAGTACATGACAACTTGAAAAGAAGGTGAATTCTGTCATTTTAATGTAGTACTCTATATAAACCAGTTAGGGCAAGTGGTTCAATCATATTATATTTTTATGGTTTTTTTTTTTTTTTGCTAGACTATGAGCTATTAAATTAAGTGTGCTAAAGTTTTCCATTATGAATGTCAATTTACCCATTATTTCTTTTAATTGTGTTTATTTTTACTTTAATATTTACCCTAGTGATTTTAGGATAATATGCCTAAATACCACAATCTATGTGATTTATAAATAACAGATTTATTTCCCACAGTTCTGGAAGATGGGAAGTCCAACATCATGGTACTCACAGAGGTGGTATCTAGTGAGTACTCATTTCTTAAAGACAGCGGACTCACTCCATCCCCATGTGGTGGAAGGGGTGAAGCAGCTTTCTGGGATGTCTAATAAACACATAAATCCTGCTTGAGTCCTCATGACCTTGTCACTTTCCGAAGGCCCCATCTTATAACACTATCGCATTTGTGATTGTCGACAGATAAATTTGGAGGAGATGCAAGTTTTCACACTATAGTAATATTTTTATTAGTAAATATTTTAAGTTAGCAAAAAAATAATGGGCTTCATTATGACATTTTCATACATGGATGTCATTGTACATTGTTCTTATTCACACTCCATTGCCCTCTCATGTCCCCCCAACCTCCCACTAGCCACCTTCCTGCCTATAAATAGTCCCCTTTCTGCTTTCATGTCATATGTATTTATAAATTTTCATGTCATATAAATATGTATTTATAAATATATATTTAAATCTAGTTTTTGCATATGAGAGAAAACATGTGATAGTTGTCTTTCTTCTCCCCATTACCCTCTCCTGTTGCCCCCACTTCCTCCACTAATCCCTTTCATCCCCCTAAATAGTCCATCTTCTATTTTTGTGACATACGTGTGTGTATGTGTGTGTGTGTGTGTGTGTGTGTGTGTGTGTGTGTATTTAAATCTAGAATCCACACATGAGAGAAAATGTAATACTTGTCTTTCTGAGTCTGGCTTATTTCAGTATAGAAATATTTGAAGCTCTCTTAGGAAATTCATTAAAATTTCCATATGATCAATTCCTTCTAGATTAGTTCTTTTATGCTTATAAAATCTGCCCTTGTCACAATTCTATTTACATTTAATCTATTTTGTCTAATTTTAGTATAGGTAAATCACTTTTCCTTAGTGTTTGCATGGCATCTTTTATTCCTCTTACTGTCAACTTTTCTGTGTTTTTATATTTCAAGTGTGACTCTGGCAAGCACAATATAGTTGCTTAATCCAATCTGGAAACCACAAGTCTCCATGTAGTATTTAGTTAATTTACAACTAATATAATTACCAGTGTAGATGGATTTACATATAATATGTCGGTATTCAGTTCGTATTAGGGCTTTCACAGCTCCAGAGAGATCCCCAGGGTTTGACTGGGGCTGCTGTTGAAACTACATCACACTTCACTTTATCCTTCCATCCACTGCTGGTTTTCCTTTCTTGAACAAGGTAGTATTATTCCTGCTGGCAAGTACAAACACATTTCTTTCATATGAATCTCTGCCTATGTTTCCAGCCTGCAAGAGTGTCACCAGGGATCTGCATCTTTTGGTATTCATGATTGTGTAGTTCTCTCCGTATTAAATCAGAGTGAACTTGGGTACACAATAGACTTTTAGAGATGTTGCATTTGTAACTTCTGAAGCTGCCTCAGCACAGGTAATGCAGCTTCACTTTCTTCTCTTGTATTTCCCATGATGGAAGAAGCAAGCCAAAAAATAGTAAGCACACCAATACAGCCTCATGAAGAGTCCAGCATGGAGAGAGGAAAAATAGTCAGCCTTTAGAAGTAGACCCCCAACACCAGTTGAGCCTTCAGATAATGACACCCCCAGCCAACAGTTGACTGCACTCACAAGACACTCTAAGTCAAAATGTGCCAACCAAACTACAAATTCACAATCCATAGAAACAATTAAAATAATAAATTAGTTTCCTTTCTTGTAATCTAGTGATATTTTGACTTTTTTGCACAGCAGTAGATAAGTACAGACTTTAATAACTAAAAATGGGGTGCTGTCATGACAAGAACCTAAAAATACGGTAATTCTTTGGGGATAAGTTGGTGGAGAAAGCTGAAAGGAAGTTGAGGAGGTTATTGAGTACCATTTGAGACAGTTAGTAGAGCCTCAGTTGTGCTCATTGTGGATACAAGGTAAAAGAGAATAGCAAAGAAAATGTTAGAAGCTGCGAAAAGAAGGACATCTACTGTGGAGTGATGAGAAGCTTTTCAATATTATGGCCCAAGGTAGTATGGAAATTTTAAAATATGCTTACTAAACTGGAAGAAATTGCTAAGAAGATTTCATGCCAGAGTTGTAAATGTATTAACTGGCTTTTACTTGTGGTTCATAGTGAAATATACGACCACAGAGATAAGCTAAAGGAAGAACTGCAAAGGATAAAAAATCCAGGATATGATAGCTTTAAAATTAACATAACTTCTTATTCCAAGACTTTACAGATGGCAAACATTGCTAAAATTAAGAAATAGATTTCAGGCATATATCAATCTAGGGTGCTCAGTAAAAACATGATCTACAGATGAACCAGATGGTATGACTGTAAAGTTCTCTGCTAAGAATTTAGAGAAAGCTAAAGCAATGCCTCAGGAACTTGTGCTGTTGTTGTTGTTGTTAGGTGCCATCAAGTCGGTATCCAACTCATAGCGACCCTCATAGGGTTTTCAATGGCTGACTGTTTCGGGATTGCCTTGGGAGTGGATTGCCAGGCCCTTCTCCCATTTTTGTGGTGCTGGGAATCGAACTCGGGACCTCAGAGACTGCAGCGCAGCGCTCTACCAACTGAGCTAAAAGAAAAAGTCCTGTAAGAATTTGAAGGGTGTGCTTCAGAGATCCTTTCTGTTAACTGATGAAGTTTCTAAACATCTTAGAGACATACTTCAACAGCTTCAGAAGAAGCCCAAAGTTGAGAATGGCTTCTAATGAAGATCTCGGTGAGTATGGCTTTAGTTAACAAAGTAAACCCCAATATGATTCATAGGAGACTCACAAGATTTTTTAAAGAATTATACTAATGCCAACAGTATATGAACTAAAAGAATTAAAATAGTAGAAAATGACAAGAGGTCTTGAATGTCCAAATTTTTAGAATCAGAAAGAAGACTGAGATAAGCTACTCAGTTTCACATATAGGCTACCATTTTTAGACAAGGAAAGATGGTATAGAAGTGGAAGGAGGAGTCCAGAGAGTGGATCAAGTGCTATGGAATATCACTTCCAGGCTGTAATTGGACTACATCTTAATAAATGAACTGGCAACATGTGCCTAGGTACATTTCAGAATTTCTACATACCAGTGATTCCTGTCTGATTCTTGTTGCCCTCTTTTTCAATGGGAAGGGCAATGGTGGGTCTCTTATGCCTGCTGAACCATAGTAATTTGTGTATGGGGGAATATACAACTTTCCCCATTAGTTTACAGGCATCAAGAGAAGCTATTCTAGAAGAATCACAACCAAGGACCCTTATATGCACTCATATGCACCAGTATCCTATGAAGGTGATAAAATCCAGGATGTGCTGGGTTTGAGTTAAAATAATTCTTACACCAAGATTTTACATATGGCAGATGCAAAGTTCAATTGTAGCAGTGTTGCAGTTTTGGTAAGATCAGTCCCTATAGTTTGACCCAAATTCTTGGTTGTGAATCTACATGACAAGCATTAATTGCTTTAGCCATAGAGACCATGAAGAGGGAATTTTTCTTCTCAACATGACAAACTGGACAAAATACCTGTGCAGAGTTATGACCACTGAGGGAAGATAAATAATGCAAATCCTAACATTTTCCAGGTTTCTTCCTGGAAATACTTTTCAGACTATGGGACAGAGAAGAGAAACCCAGGTAGAGTATGACTGTATTACTGAGTTAAGGAGACAAAACATTTGAGTTTGGGGAAACTGAGGCTGCTAGAATATGCAGAACAGAGCTCCAGAGAGGAGGTGACAACACACAAAAACCTGCAGAATTTCTCATGAGACTCTTGGTGAGTACTAAACTAAATATATGTATAATGAAACTCCACAAAAATAGGGAAACCTGGTTGCTACAACTTGAATAATCCTCAGAGCTCATATAAGACTGGAAGATATTTTCACTCCAGTCTTACAGAGTGATAAACAAACAAACAAACAAACAATCCCTGGAGAATTCAGTAGCAACCTCAAAAACTATCATGCCTTAATAGCCCAGTGAGCCCCAGAGCAAACCCTATTGTAGACTAACAAAATTTTAAATGAAGATCAAAATGACCAAGTTGACCAGCAAGTAATTTAAACAACTGCCAAAACAAATTTCAACATACTTTTAGGAAAGACAAGAAAATCCAGACACGTGACAATTTAACATCACAGTACTCAGCATTCATGCAACACTCATTAGACATACAAAGAAACAGAAAACTTTGTATAGTAAAAAGAAAGTTAGTCAATATAAACAGATTTAGAAATAAAATAGATGGAAAGACTGCTGGGTGCACTGCCATATACTCATAATCCCGGCACTTTGGAGGCTGAGGCAGGAGGATCACAAGTTTGAGGCCAGAGGTGGCCTGCATAACTTAGTAAGACTTTGTCTCAAAATAAATTATTAAGCATGGGCTAGGGGTGCAGCCTAATGGTAAAGCACTTGCAAAGTATGTGTGAGGCCCTGGGTTCAACTGCCAAATGCTGCAAAAATACATACATACATACATACATACATACATACATACATACATACATAAATAAGTTAAGGACTTTAAGAGACCTTAAAAATAGATGTTTGAGAACTTAAAATACAACCATAATGAAGAGAGGGACAGGAGTTATAACATGAACCAAATTTAACTTTGACACTTGAAAAATAAAATATGTGAAATATAAATCCACTGAATAAACTTACTAGATGATTACACACCACAGTAAAAAAGAGAGCAATGAACTTGGAGTCCCAAAAGAGAGAGGAAACAAAGAAAAAAGACATTTTAAGAAGTAATGTTTGAAATTTTTTCAAATTTGGCAAAAGCTTAAAAGTACACAGATCAAAGATCTTTTTGCAGGGTAAGCTCTGAATCAGATCAAATAAAGACAATAAATCCATCTAGAAGAAATGCAAAACTATATCATAACTACATGTTATCAATTTGTTGCCTCTCAAAACCAAACTCACCCTTCAGCATATCCTCTGTAAGAATGGGCTGGACTCTTTATAAGCATTTTTCTTATGCAGTGAACACAATATTAAGCTTTGTCAGTAACCAGAGCTAGAGGAAGATGGTAGGTAAAAAGAGGTTTCCTCTGCCTGGTCCAGTTTGCTGCTATGTTGTCTCTTCTAACTGCAGCTATATAGCCTGTCATCTGAACATGTCTGGAAGCATCTCAGTGGAGCTCTGCCCCTGCTGCAAGTAACAGCATATATTAGCCCCCCAGGGACCTTGTATTTCTGGCATGGACTGAAACACCAACTTCTATGATGTTGTTGTTGTTGTCAGGTGCCATCTAGTCAATGTCTGACTCATAGCAGCTCTACATACAACAGGTAAAACAGTATTGTTAGTGCTCTTGTGCTATTTGTAGGGTTTTCAATGATTGATTGTTCTTAGGAGTGCTTTGCCAGGCTCTCCAAAACCTACAGCACCTGGTATTCCCAGGTGATCTCCCATCCAAGTACTAAGCAGGCCCGATCCTGCTTAGCTTCTGAGATCTGATGGGATCAGATGCCACAGTGGTACGTCTGTATGCAGCTTCCTTAAAAGAACACCCCTAACAGATTTGTCTTTCTTTGGGCACTCCCCTAAGGTGACTTTCAAGTTCTCTTTATATGATGAGTCACTTTTCTTTTGCTGCCTTT
Organism: Pedetes capensis; assembly: GCA_007922755.1. Classification (NCBI taxonomy): domain Eukaryota; kingdom Metazoa; phylum Chordata; class Mammalia; order Rodentia; family Pedetidae; genus Pedetes; species Pedetes capensis. The sequence goes on along the minus strand of VMDO01014368.1, from coordinate 6,294 downwards.
AATATTCTTTTTGCCTTTGTCTTCTGACAGATTTATTTGTCTAAATGTGGAATTTTTAAAAATTATACTACTTGGAGGATGTTGAGCTTCTTGCATGTATTGATTAATATTTTTTTCATCACATTTCAGAAGATGTTTTGCCATTATTTCTTCAAATATCTTTTTCACCACTCCCCAGTCCTAAGAGTCCCACTAAACCTATGTGGGTATACTTGAGGGTGGCCAACAGGTTTCTGTGATTCTGTTCATTTTTCTGCATTATTTTATCACTGTGTCTGCCCAAGCAGACAGACATCATTGCTTCCACAGTTCACTGATGCTCTTCCTCCTTCCTTCCTCCCCCTCGTCCTCCTCCTCCTTCCTCTTCCTCTTCCTCCTCTTATTCTTCTCCTTCATACTTAGGAGTTGAACCCAGGAACTCACACCTATTTGCAAATGCTGTACCACTGGGCTGCACTCCCCTCTCCCTCCTTTTTTTCTAGGGGGGGCCTTGAGACAAGATCTCAATAAGTTACACCTAAATTACATAGGCTGCTTCTGGCCCTGAACCTTGCAATCCTCCTGCCTCTGCCTCCCAAGTTGCTGGAATAACAGGTGTGAGCCACAGCATCTGGCTCACCAATGCTTTTCAAAATGTAATTTTTGCAATGTGTTTGGCCTTTTCTAGTGACATAACCTGATTTTCAAAAATATTTTAAGCCAGGTTTATCTCTCACTCTCAATATGTTAATTATTTCACTGGTTTTCCTACACACTACTTTCCCAATATCCATTCTCCTCTTCATCCATATTAAAAGAATTGTCTACTGTGAACTTACTCCATGGCTGTCCATGAATAATACATCTTTTATGCAAATTGTGGATATTTTATTTCCATTGAGATGTGAACAAAATTCACGTGAACAACTTTCTGGTTGTCCCTTCCCCTTTGCCTCCTCTCACTGGTTGGAATACATACGTGGAGGTGTGCCACCTTGGTTTGCTACTCAGACACAGTCAACTAACTCCTTGGGAAAAGGGAAGTAAAGAAGGATGAACATCCATGATAATCACCACACTAAAATATGGGTTGGCAAACCATGACCTGTGGGTGAAATCTGCCCCATCCCCTGCCATTGTTTTATAAGTAATTTTATGGTACCTGGGTCAAGCCTGTTTGTTTACATATTATCTATGGCTGCTTTACCCCCACACGTCTGTCAGTTTGGCACACTGTGAGGGCTTGTGTGTTGTGATGAGGCTGAAAGCTATGCAGCCAATATCTCAGATACCAACAGGGTCACCCATGGTGGACAGGTTTCAGCTGAGCTTCCAGACTAAGACAGACTAGGGAGTAGGCACTGGCAAACCACTCTTGAAACAACTAGCCATTGAAAACCTTACGGATAGCAAAGAAACACTGTCAGAAATAGTGCCAGAAAATGAGCTCCCCAGGTTGGAAGGTGTAGGGCACTGCCTAGAGAGGCAGTTTGCCCTGGGGCCTATCTAGGCCCACTTGGAGGTCTGAGGCTTGTTCTCCAGGCAGTAACCTTTGCCCTACATCTGGGAACTCCTGGGCATCGAACTTCCAAAGATGGCACTGGCATCCAATCCTCTCCTCAGACCCCTCAACACCTGATTGGCTGTTTCCAAACCACCAAACGGCTCCTGATTGGACTGTTCAGGAGCCACCCCCAACTGGTCCTTTTTATAAACCCAAATTTGTATATCTCCCCTGATTGGCCAAGACATGTATGGGATGGCAGCCTCTGATTGGCCCCTGGCTAGCCCCTGAAAGGGATATAAGGGCGATGTACAGAGCAGTTGGGGTCCATTCCACTGACTGGGACAGACAAAGCAATAAAGAGCTGTGTTGAGCTGAGCATTTGGAGTCGGCATCTTCACTGGGAAGAAAAAAGCAAGGAGCTGCCATGGGCATAAACCTCTGAGCTGCCCTTAGGGACTGGCAGAGTAACCATGGGCATAAGCCTCCTTTCCGGGCAATATGGTTCTCTGGCACTCGGCTCCCCCTAACCAGATGGTGGGTCTTTGGTGGCGGGTTCCTGCTCATGGCCAGAGTGAGTCTAGTGGTGGGGTGATGCCCCACAGGAAGGCACTCAAAAGAATACTGGGGAAGAATTGCCTCCTCAAAGTAGAGTCGACCTTGGTGACAAAAATGAGTCTATCTGCTCCATCTGCTGATGTGGCACCACTCAAAATGAGGAGAAACAACTGTAAACATCCATTAATAATTGGAACATGGAATGTATGTAGTATGAATCTAGGAAAATTAGAAATTGTTAAAAGAGAAATGGAGCACATAAACATTGACAATCTAGGAATCAGTGAGCTAAAATGGACTGGCATGGGCCATTTTGAGTCAGATAATCATATTCTACTATGCTGGGAATGACAAAATAAAGAGAAATAGGGTTGCATTCATCATCAAAAGAGACATCTCAAGATCTGTCCTGAAATAAAATGTTGTCAGTAATAGAATAATATCCACACATCTACAAGGAAGGACAGTTAATATGACTATTATTCAAATTTATGCACGCACCACTAAGGCCACAAATGAAGAAAGGGAAGATTTCTACCACCTTCTGCAATCTGAAATAGATCAAACATGAAATCAGGATGTACTGATAATTGCTGGTGATTGGAATGCAAAGGTTGGAAACAAGGAAGAAGGCTCAGTAGTTGGAAAATATGGCCTTGGTGACAGAAATGATGCTAGAGATTGCATGATAGAATTTTGTCACCCAATGACCTTTTCATTGCAAATACATTTTTTCAAGAACATAAACGATGACCACACACATGGACTTCACCAGATGGAACATACAGGAATCAAACTGACTACATATGTGGAAAGAGACAATGGAAAAGCTCTATATCAAATGTAAAAACAAGACCAGGTGCTGATTGTGGATCAGACCATCAACTTCTCATATGCAAGTTCCAAGTGAAGCTGAAGAAAATTAGAACAAGTTTATGAGAGCCAAGGTATGGCCTTGAGTATATCCCATCTGAGTTCAGAGATCACCTCAAAAATAGGTTTAATGCATTAGACACAAGTGATAGGAGATCCGAAGAGTTGTGACATGACATAAAAGATATCATTCAAGAAAGAAGCAAAAAGTTCTTAAAAAGACAAGAAAAACAGAAAAGACCAAATTACATGTCAAAAGAGACAGTAGAACCTGCCCTTGAACATCGAGCAGCTAAAGTAAAAGGATGATGAAGTTAAGGATCTAAACAGAAGATTCAGAAGGCAGCTCGAGAAGACAAAAACAAATATTATAATGACATGTGCAAAGAGCTGGAGACAGAAAACCAAAAGGGAAGAACAAGCTTTGTGTTTTTCAAGCTTAAGGAAGTGAAGAAAAAAATTCAAGCCTTGAGTCACAATAGTGAAAGATTTTACAGGGGAAATATTAGACAATGCAGGGAACATTAAAAGAAGATGGAAGGAATACACAGAGTTGTTATATAAAAAAGAATTGGTAGATAACCAACCACTTCAAGAAGTTGCATACGCAGAGGAACCAATGGTATTGATGGATGAAGTGGAAGCTTCCTTGAAAGAACTGGTGAAACACAAGGCTCCAGGAATTGATGGGACACCAATAAAAATGTTTCAACAAACAGATGCAGCACTGGAGGTGTTAACATGTTTATACCAACAGATTTGGAAAACAGCTACCTGGCCAACTGACTGGAAGATATCCATATTTGTGCATATTCCCCCAAAAAGGGGATCCAACTGTATGTGGAAACTATCAGAAAATATTATTAATATCACATGCAAGCAAAATTTTACTAAAGATCATTCAAAAGTGACTGCAGCAGTATATAGACAGGGAATTATTGGAAAATCAAGGAGGATTCAGAAGAGGGCAGGGAACCAGGGACATCATTGCTGATGTCAGGTGGATATTAGCTGAAAGGAGAGAATTTCAGAAAGATGTCTACCTATGTTTTATTGACTACGCAAAGGCATTTGACTGTGTGAATCATAACAAATTTTGGATAACACTTCGGAAAATGGGAATACCAGAGCACCTAACTGTACTTATGAGGAATCTGTACATGAACAAGGAGGCAGTTGTTCAAAAAGAACAAGGAAACACTGCTGCTTCAAAGTTGAGGGAGGTGTGCGTCAGGGCTGTATACTTTCACCATATGTTTTCAATTGATATGCTGAACAAATAACCCGAGAGCTGGACTTTATGAGGAAGAACACTGTGTCAGGATTGGAGGAAGACTCATTAACAACCTGCATTATGTAGATGCCACAACTCTGCTTGCTGAAAGTGAAGAGGATTTAAAACATTTACTGATGAAGATCAAAGATCATAGCCTTCAGTATGGGTTACAACTAAACATCAACAAAATAAAAATCCTTACAACTGGGTGAGTGTGCAACTTCACAATAAATGGAGAAAAGATTGAAGTTGTCCAAGATTTTGTTTTCCTTGGCTCTATAGTCAATACCCGTGTAAGTAGAAGTCAAGAAATCAAAAGATGCATTGCTCTAGGAAAACCTGTGGCAAAAGATCTCTTTAGAGTATTGAAAAGCAAAGATGTCACATTGAAGACGAAGGTGCGTCTGACTCATGCCATAGTATTTTCAGTTGCATCATATGGTTGTGAAAGCTCGACATTGAACAAGGGAGACAGGAAAAGAACTAACGCTTTTGAATTATGGTGCCGGAGACGTCTATTGAATATACCATGGACAGCCAAAAGAACCAACAGATCTGTCCTAGAAGAAGTGCAACCAGAATGCTCCTCGGAAGCAAGAATGACCAAACTGCGTCTTACGTATTTCATGCATGTAGTCAGGAGATGTCAATCCCTAGAGAAAGACATCATGTTTGGGAGAGTGACAGGTCAACGAGAAAAAGGAAAACTCTCCACCAGATGGATTGACACGGTGTCTGCAACAATGGGCTTAAAACATAAATAAAATCGTGTGCCTGGCACAGAATCGGGAAATGTTTCAATCTGCTGCACATAGGGTCACTGAGTTAGACTTGACTCTCTGGCACCTAACAATAATAATATGGCTGCTTTCATACTGCCGTAGCAGAGTTGAGCAGTTGCAACTGAGACTGAGACTGTATGGCTTCCTGCATAGTCCTCTGATGGTACCATAGCAAATTACCATATACTGAGTGGCTACAGTAGCAGAAATGGATTCTTTTACAGTTCTGGAAGTCACAAGTCCAAAACTGAGGTATCCAGGGCACCACACTTCCCCTGGGGACTTCACTGAAAAATCTTTTTTCTTTTTTCTTTTCTTTTCTTTTCTTCTTCTTCTTCTTCTTCTTCTTCTTCTTTTTTTTTTCCTCATCTATTTTCTGATGGCCATGGATATTTTTTAATTAATAGTTGCATCACTCCAATCTTCACCTTTGTGGTCACATTGCTTCCTCCTCTTCTGTTTTCTGTGTCTCTTTCATAAGGACATTTGGTATTGTATTTGAGCCTCACCCAGATAATTTAGGGTGATTCGTCATCTCAAGATCCTTAATTACCTCTATAAGGACCATTTTATAAAATTAGATAACATTCAAATGTTCTTGGCTTTTCAGATGTGGATATGTCATTACAGGAGCCTCCATGAGCTTAACATACTTTCAAAACCGACAATATTTATTGTTTGGCTCTTTTCAGAAGAAGTTCTCTAACCCTGTACTATGGTACAGTGTAAAGAAGGCCATGTAACTCAGACTGATGGAGATGGGAAACCAAAAACATGTTCCTGGAGAAAGTGATAATTTGAGCTGAGTACTGATGATTGGGGCTGGGATTTAGCTCAGTTGGTAGAGCACTGCGCTGCAGTGTCTGAGGTCCCGAGTTCAATTCCCAGCACCGCAAAAAATGGGAGAAGGACCTGGCTAATCCACTCCCAAGGCAATCCCCAAACAGTCAGCCACTGAAAACCCTATGAGGGTCGCTATGAGTCGGATACCAACTCGATGGCACCTAACAACAACAACAACAACTGATGATTGAAAACAAGGTGACCAGTTGGAAGGGTAAGTTGACTCCCAGATTTTTGAGTTGCAAAAGGGAATAGGCGTTTGTGTTGAATATGTTGTTGTTGTTAGGTGCTGTTGAGTCGGTATCCGACTCATAGCGACCCTCTGTACAACAGGGGAAACACTATTGTCAGTGCTTCTCTGCTGTTCATAGGGTTTTCAATGGCAGATTGATTTTTGGGAGGGGGTTGCCAGGTCCTTCTCCCAAGCCTACAGCTTCTGGTGTTCCCGGGCGGTCTCCCATCCAGGTACTAACCAGGCC
>VMDO01014367.1:0-46821 GCA_007922755.1 Pedetes capensis | reverse complement strand
TTAAATTTGTTTTCCATTTTGGAAAGTGATATTGATGAACATCTGATGAATTAAATTATTATGCTCATCTTGACTGACTCATTTGGCCTGAATAACTTAGTATATACATTTATAGGCAGGCTTTCCTGATTATTATTGTTGTTTTTGTTGTTAGGTGCCATCGAGTTGTGTCTGACTCATAGTGACCCTTATAGGGTTTTCACTGGCTGATTATTTTGGGATTGCCTCAGGAGTGGATTGCCAAGTCCTTCTCCCATTTTTGTGGGGCTGGGAATTGAACTTGGGACTTCAGAGACTGCAGAGCAGCGCTCTACCAACTGAGCTAAATCCCAGCCCATGATTATTACAGTAAAACTATATAAAATTTTATGTTTTGAGGCTATTAAGCATGTCAAGCATATTAAAACATACAAATTTTTGTTCTTTCTTTCATTCTTTTTATTTTATTTTTCCTTTTGTGCCTCCATTGTTTACAGTACTTGGTGTTCTTTGTAATATAAATGGGTAAGAGATTGCAATAATATGCTTTTATTAATATATTTTGTTTAACCTAATGTTTCCAAGGGGCTGGGGTTTAGCTCAGTTAGTAGAGTGTTGCCCTGTAGTCTCCATGGTACCAGGTTTGATCCCCAACACCACAAAAGTGGGAGAAGGATATGGCAATCCACTCCCAAGGCAATCCCAAAACAACCAACCACTGAAAACCCTATGAGGGTCATTATGAGTCAGATGTGACTTGATAGCATCTACCATGTCCAAAATGCTACCATTTAAACCTGTTATCTGTAGGGCACTGCCTAGAGAGGCAGCTCACCTAAAGGCCTATCTGGCTCATTTGGAGGTCTGAGACTTGTTCCCAGGGCAGTAACCTTTGCCCTACATCCAGGAACTCCTGGGCATTGAGCTTTTCAAGATGGCGCTGGCATCCAACTCCTCTCCTCAGACCTCTCGACACCTGATTGGCTATTTCGAAATTACTGAACAGCCCCCGATTGGACGTTAAGACATAACTCCTTGTTGGTTCCTTTTTGGATGCCTCATTTGCATCTCCCCCCAATAGGCTAAGCTCAATCATCTGACGTGACATGGCAGTCTCTGACTGGCCAGGTTAGGAAATATAAAGACCGTGCATGGAGCATTCAGGGTCCATTCCATCGACCAGGACATCGACCAATAAAGAGCTGCTTTGAGCTGAGCACTTGGAGTCAGCATTGTCATTGGAAGACAGAAGCAAGGAGCCGCAGTGGGCATGAATCTCTGAGCCTGCCTTTCTCAAGTCTTCTCAGAGTAGCTGTGGGCATAAATCTCCTTTCCAGGCGGTGTGGCTCTCTGGCTCTCAGCTCACCTTCACCAGACAGTGGGTCTTCAGTGGCTATATCCTGTTCCTGACTGGTGGTCAATGGCCGGAGCTGGTCCAGTGGCAGGGCAATACCCCACAGTTATCAATAAAAAGTGTTCAAAAATTTTATTCTTTTTCATACTAAATCTTAGAAATCCAGTGTATGTCATTTTTAATTGACAAATAAAAATTGTATATTCTTATAGTGTGAAACATGATACTTTGAAATATGTATACACTGTAGAATGACTAACACATGCATTACCTCATACACTTATTTCTTCAGGGAGAGAATTTCTAAAATTTACTTTGTTTGCAATTTTCACATATACAACACATTATAGACACCATATTGTGTGGTAGGTCCCTCAAATATATTCTTCCTAACTGAAATCTTGTATCATATAACCAACATTTCCTCAATATCCCCACCCTCACTCAAGCCTCTGGTAACCACCATTCTGCTCTGCTACTATGAGTTTGACATTTTTAGGTTGTACATATAAATGGGATCATGTATTTGTCTTTCTGTGTCTGTCTTATTTCACTTAACATAATGTCTTCCAGGTGCCAAAATAAATTATACAATAGTAATACAGGCATCTGGATATTGTGTTATGTGAACCTTGAGTCAGACTGCATTTAAAAATAATTTTATAAGATAAATCTACCTGAAGTATCAACATGAGATAGAACAAATACATGTCCTTCTATTATAACTGTGGAATTGAGAAAAGGGAGAAATTTTCATAGTGATACACCTACATATACAATTGAACTGACACTTAAGACACCAAGAGAAAAAATTCTCCTATAACTGCATTGAAACATGCTTCAGGAATATTTAATATTTTTTTAATTTATTAAATCCTTGAGTTTTCATGATTGTAAATATGAAATAGACTTGTGTCATTAGGATCCATCATGGCTTTCACTTCAAGTGTAAGTTTACTGACATTACAGAGGGTCTAAATTAAAGAAATTACTGTGCTTAAGTGCAAAACTAGTCATAAGCAAATACAAATAACTCACTGGTGTTTAAAATTGTGTGGTAGTTAAATGAATTAATTGCTAAATTATTTTATGTTTGGCCAGAATAGTCACAGCAGTACTTAATTTTGTTTGTTGTTGCAGTACTTAATTTTGTTTGTTGTTGATTTGTTGTTGTTGTTGTTGCTGGGTGCCATCCAGTCAGGTCCAACTTGTAGTGACCCTGTGCACAACAGAACAAAATATGCCCCAACTGTGTGCCAAGCACATGGTCTTATTTACATTTAAGACCACTGTTGAGGCACTGTGTCAATCCATCTAGTTGAGGGTCTTCCGTTTTGTTGACCTGCCACTCTTCCAAACATGAGGTCCTTCTCCAGGATTGGTCTCTCTTGACTATGTCCAAAATGCATAAGATGCAGTCTAGCCATCCTTGATACCAGGGAGTACTCTGGTTGCACTTCTAGTACAGATCTATTGGTTCTTCTGGCAGTCCATAGTATATTCAATAGCTTCACTTGATAGATTACTTAAAAAGAACAGAAGCATGGAATTAAGTAAGAATATGTCTGTAAAAGAATCCAATTATAGTATAAACTTCTGTATTAAATTCAATAGTGGAAAATGAGATAGGAAAGAAAGAGATATCTGATTGCTCACCAGAATTTTTTACAAAGCAATAGTACCTATTCTATTGGGAATACTATGAAATAAACTATGTCAATCCAAATAAAAATACAATTAAAGCCCACCAGGGATTCTTAAAATCATAGGAGACATACATTCATAAGATGTTCTGCTAAAAATTCTGGTGAAATAAGTACTATAACAAAGACTTGTATAAAATATAGTGGCATGTAAATAGCACAAATAGATTAATTTCAACCAGGGAGCTCTGCAAAGCTTCTTGGAAACAAGATAAAGATTAGATCTTGAAGAAAGTCATGGTATGGAGTGTGCCGAGACATGGCCATTCCAAGCAATTCTAGTATTCTCATTATCTACTTAAAAATGCTTCCAAGGATTCTAATCCTCTGGCTTTGTGCCTGTTTATTTTCCTAGTTTCCCTTCTTGCCCCTTTCATTTCCACTCATACTAGTTTATTTCTGTTTCTCAAATGCACTGGATTCCTTTGTGTTTCCATGCCTTTTTATAAGCAGTTCACTGAGAAATGGTCCTCTCTTTTCCTTGCTTAACTCTCATTGTACAGATGCCTGTTTGAACCTCACTTAGATAGGGAAAACCAGGCGAGGCAAATTCTTTCCTGTTAGGTGTTAGCCCTTCAAATATAGAGAGTGTGATTAACTACTTTCTGTAATATTTTAATGTTAACTTCCAGACTAGCCTGTAAGGCCTCTCACAGCAGGGAAGTTTACGCTGTCTTGTGCAACATTGTGTCCCAAGACACTACACAAAAGCCAAGAAAATTGGAGACATTTAAAAGATTTATACCAGAAATGGTAGCAGACACCTATAATTGCAGTAATGGGGAAGATGCAGCAGGATTTTAAGATAAGTCAGAGGTATGTAGTAAGATCTGTCTCAAAAAAAAAAAGATATTTGATTGAATTATCCATTCAGGCAATGATAAGAACAGTTAAAGTAAGCACTATGGAAGAGGGAGTATATAGGATGTAGATAGGGAAAAGTGAACAAAATCTGTAGTATATGCAAGTATGTGCAGTCTTTATTTGTGAGGTAGTGGTAAATAATGAGCACTAAGAGGTACAAGCTTGCAGCTATAGCCCTGTGGCATCCGATCTCGTCAGATTTCGGAAGCTAAGCAGGGTCGGGCCTGATTAGTACCTGAATGGGAGACCGCCTAGGAACACCAGAAGCTGTAGGCTGGGAGAAGGACCTGGCAACCCCCTCCCAAAAATCAATCTGCCATTGAAAACCCTATGAATAGCAGAGAAGCACTGACAATAGTGTTTCCCCTGTTGTACAGAGGGTCGCTATGAGTTGGATACCGACTCGATGGCACCTAACAACAACAACAACAACAACAACAACAACAACAACAACAACAACAAAAAGGTACAAATGGAGATAAAGGAATTAAATAATAGAAGACCACTACAGAGGGGTTTGTATGCCAACCAGATTTCAGATTGTATTTGATAGAAATGCCAGCTCAGCAGGAATTTTTGAACAGATGATGGTGTTTTCATTGACAGTAGTGTGTTGGAAAAGCAGTAGATGAGCTTTACCCAGAATGCAAGTTTAAAGAGACCTGAGCTTGAGGTCAACAATTTGAAAGAGAAGTTGGCAGGGTATGTTGACTGATATGTTTAAAACACAGAGAGAGAGAGAGAGAGAGAGAGAGAGAGAGAGAGAGAGAGAGAGCACAAGAGAGAGGAGATAGAGGAGGAGGAGACAAAGAATAGCAGTTCTAGGGTAAGATGGTAACAGTTGCAGTTGATTGCTTAGTTGCAATTATGTAATCTGAGACAAACCTGACAAACTTGAAATCGACATAGTAGCATCTCCTCTTGTTGAATTCTCTGGGTTTTCCTTTTTTAATCTTCCATGCACTCAATACTGGACAGCAGAAATGCCTCCACCTACAACCCACAGGAGCTCTGGGAAAAACAAGAGTACACACACACACACACACACACACACACACACACACACACACGCACACACAAACACACATGCACACATGAAAAAAAATAATTTAAAAAATTGAAAATCTCCTTAGTAACAGGGCCTGCTGTTCCTGGCTAAGGGAAAGCCTCAAGGCCCTTAGGTAGGGAGACCCATATCCAGTGACAACCTGCCCCATCAGCAGCAGCAGCAGAAACCCACCTGGATGAGCTGACCCATCCTCTCTAATACTTGGTGGCACTAGTGGCCCAGTCATCTGCAGGGGCAGCACAATAAGCCTGGTGTAGCCAAATCTGCCATCCAAGGGCAAAAGGTGAACCAGGCCCACTACTCAGGAGCAGAAAGCCACTCTGATCCCAGAGCATCCAATCCTTCCTTAGAAGGGAAATGAGGACGTGGCACTGGAGAGACACGGTGGAAAACCTGCCAGCACTGAGTGGCCAGAAAACACAGCACAGGAAATGCTCTCCCTGGTGATACACACCTCTACCTTATGAGGAATGACATCCGAGTGGCTTAAGGAAGCACTTTCTATACCTGCAGTCAACACCAGTGGTTATCCAGCAGGTTCTCAACCAGAACAACAACAACAAAACAACAAAACAAACAAAAAAATCCCCACAAACAAACAAACAAAAAACATACCTTGGAAAATTCAATTGCCAATGGACTAGAGCCCACAAAAGTAGACCAAAAATTATATTCTCAACCTAAGCAGGGTAATTGCCTGCTGAAACAGAAGACTTTAAATAGGATCAAGAGTTTTCTAAAGGTAATATCCCAAATACTCAAGATATAATAAAAATCGTAAAATGCCATGGACATGCCAAGTACCAAGGAAATCAAAACTTGAATAAGAAAAGACAACAGACTGACACCAATACTGAGATGAATCAGATGTTGGAACTACTGGACAAAGACTTTAAATTGGCCACCATAAACCTGTTTCATAATTATAAATTCCTTTGAGACAAATGAAAAAATTAGAAAATCTCAGAGGCAGACATGCCAGTGTTTTATAAATAAACAAATAGAAAATATAGAACTGAAAAATACAATCTGAAAAGAGCTAAATCCAAACATACTAGTAATTATATGAAATGTAGATAGCATAAACAATAACAAGAATTTGTCAATTTGGATAAAAAAGGACTAATTATATTCTAGCAAAATATCATTCCCCTAAAAGCTCCTCTTCTAAATATATTACATAAGGGATTAGGTTTCAACATCAATTTCACAGGGACACAAACACTCAGACCACAGCATCCTGCTGTAATTCTTCCAAACTCTGCCCTTTTTACATACAAAATAAATTTATTTCTGCCTAACAACCTTGAAAATCTTTACTAGTCGCTGCATCAACTTTACAGCCTAAGTCTGCAGTCCGAAGGTATGATTCATATGGAGACAAACCATTCTCCTGATTTGAACCTGTGGATTCAAACATATCATATTCTTTCAAAATATAGTGGTAGGAGAGGCACAGGATGGACATTCTTATTCCAAAAAGAATTAGTAAAGAATGGAGGAGTGACACATTTCCAAGAAAGTCTAAATGTCAACAGGGCAAACAATGGTAAAGTTCAAGACTCCAGAATACCTTTGACTCAGAGGTTTTCCCTCCAGATATGTAGGGCTGAAATTAAAGCTCTAAGGCTCTGGGCATTTCTGCCCCTATGGCCTTGGACAGATTCCTTGTGGAGGATCTGAGGAAGAATGGATTCCTCACCTCTTTCCTAGCTTTCAGTGGTTACTAGCAACACTTAGTGTTCCTTGGCTTGTTAGATGCATCATTCCAGGCTCTCCCTGTGTCTTCACATGGCTTTTCTCCCTATGTGTCTGCCTGTGTCTTCATATCTCGATGCACATCCTGTGTACAAATCTCCCTCTCCTAATGATACTAGTGTTTGGATTAGAATTCACCCTAGTAAACCAGTATAACTTTATCTTAAATCCATTATGCCCATCTGCCATCACTTTCCAGATAAGGTTACACTTTTAAGTACTGTGATTTAAGATTTGAATATTTCCTTTGAGACATAGTTTTACCCATGGTAAAGGAGAACTATGTAGGGCAACAACAGTATTCACTACAGTCTGGGAAACAACAAATCCACCTTTTCTTTCCAGCCCTACTAATTCATTGGGACCAAAAAGACATCTTTATACTTCTGCAAGGTTCAATGTCTTTGTTTATAAATGTAAGGATTTAGATATAATTCCTAGGTCATTTAGTATCCTAGGCTCCTTTGGGAGAGCATCACAGAAAGGGAGTTGATCAGTCTATAATTTTCTAGAACACAGGACAAAAAAACTACCTAATGCTGTCTTTTTTATTATAAAAATTTCTGCAATAGTCACAAAATCTAGTGCTATGCTTTGAATTTAATAGGTACTCTGTTGTGGCCATCTCTCCAGAGATGATCCATAACAATAACAAAAACATTTTCCAGTAATCTTGTAACTACCATTACAACATTGGCCTTCCTGCTTGGAAAGCTTCTGTATAACCAGAGAACATGGATTATTATAAGGCCATATTCCTTTGAAGGTGACAACTGAGTAACATCCCTTTGTATCAAATGGTTCAGACAGCAGAACTCTATCTCCTGAAGTTTTGATTGTCCTCTCAGAATTCAGAATTTGCAAGTCAAACAATGGGCATAAGCCATTTTATGACTTTAGAATAGCCAAATAGGCACCACACCAATATTTTTCATGAATTATATCATTTTTGCCTATTCTAGGATGAGTTGCAAAGTGCAAAATTTATAACAACTGAAGATGTAAAGACTTAGAAAAGATCAGCCAGCCAACCAATCCAGCCTACACTTTACATTAAATTTACTTCTTTTCAAATACCAATCCAAAAATACCAGATTCTCCAATTCAGGAATATAGGATTGTCCATTAAACAGATCCCTATAGGCAATTTGACCCAGATAAATTCCATAAAATTAGTTCAAACTTGTGTATCTCAACAATTTCAGCACTGGCTAACCCTTCATGAAAATCCGCCATAGCATTTCTTTGTATTCTATCAATTCCTGCTTTGCTTGATATTATTAGTCTTATGAACCCATCAGTTTTGTCACAAAACTTTTTGGAATTCTTATTACCCAGTTCACTGATGTGATTCCAAATTATCCGAAAACGTTAGTTGTTAGAATCCTTCCTAGGAGTCTCCTTGAAGATACACATCTCAGGAGTTCATTGTAATAATGATGCAATTGACAAGGAAGCTTGGTTATTTCCATTGTATAAAATGTTTTATGATAACTACAATTACGATAGCATTATACTCAAACTATCATATTTCTATACATTTCATAGAATTTCTGAATCTCACCTTAGTAACACATTTCATAAAAATCTAACTCAAAACTTGTTGTTGTTGTTGTTAGGTGCCGTCGAGTTGGTAACCGACTCATAGTGACCCTCTGTACAACAGGGGAAACACTATTATCAGTGCTTCTGTGCTATTCATAGGGTTTTCAATGGCAGATTGATTTTTGGGAGGGGGTTGCCAGGTCCTTCTCCCAAGCCTACAGCTTCTGGTGTTCCTAGGTGGTCTCCCATCCAGGTACTAATCAGGCCCGACCCTGCTTAGCTTCTAAGATCTGATGGGATCGGATGCCACAGGGCTACAGCTGCAGGCTAACTCAAAACTTAGCACTTATTATTTGACAATGATTTCCATATAGTTTAGAATACCAAGTAGGCCTAATCAGATATTCCAGGGGCCCTCTGCAATGTTCCATAGTTAGAAGTTCAACAAATTAATCTAGAACTTGATTTGGGAAGATTTGTCAAAAATATTAAAGGTTCAAAACTCTTAATCAAAATAAAGATCACAGGTCACAATGACTAGCAGTCATTCACCTAAACAAAATGACAATCAAAAGACTTCAAAGGCAAAAATACAGAAAGATACTCTGCCATAGGAATAAAATTTTTCTTTAATAGCGAGATCTCAGTTTTCCTGAATAAAGGTCTAGTAAAGCTCTATTGCCTATTAAAGGCAGATCAGCTAAGTGTGATGGTACACACCTATTATCCCAGCATTTGAGAAGCAGAAGGATTCCTACAAATTCAAAGTCTGCCTGGACTACATAGTGAGTTCCAGGCCAAGCGGGCTACATAATGAGATTGACAAAAACCAAAATAAAAAAAAATAAAAATAAAAAACTAAACCAAAAACAAACCACATACAACAATAACCACAGAAAAAGCAGATCAATATTAAGGAACCAAATTCTAATTCTTCTTCTTCTTTTTTTTTTTTTTTTTGCGGTACTGGGTGTTCAATCCATGGCTGCCTCACACTTTCATGCTTTGCAAGTGCTGTACCGCTGAGCTGCACACTCAGCCCTTTTTTATTTTATTTTATTTTTTACTTTTTTGAGATGGGGTCTCACTAAATTACTCAGACTGCCTCTGGTCTTGAACTTTCGATCCTTCTGCCTCTGCCTCCCAAGTTGCTGGGATTATAGGCATGTGCCATCAGGCCTGGCTTAATTCTTCATAATTATTACTGTTGTTGTTGGGTGCCATCAAGTTGTGTCCAACTCATAGTGACCCCTGTAGGATTTTCAATGGCTGATTGTTTCAGGATTGCCTTGGGAGTGGATTGTCACATCCTTCTCCCATTTTTTGCAGTGCTGGGAATCAAACTTGGGACCTCAGAGACTGTAGAGCAGTGCTCTACCAACTGAGCTAAATCTCAGCCCCTTCCCAATTATACTGTATATTAATGATTAATTCTTAGAAAATTTCAAATTTCCCTTCTAATTTTAGCCACCTTGATCACATATAAAATTTCTTTCACAATATTCGTCTCCCATCAACCTTCAATAACTTTTTCTTGTAGTACTGAGGGTTGAACTCAGGGCTTCATACATGCTTTGCAAGTACTCTATACCACTGAGCCACACCTGCAGCCTATTTCTTACATTTTATTTTGAGACAGGGCTAAGTTACTCAGGCTGTCCCTGGCCTCAGACTTGTGATCCTTCTGCCTCTGCCTTCCAGGTTGCTGGGATTGTAGGCATGATCCACCTTGCCAGCTCCTTCAACAACTTTCTTATCCATTTAGTTTTTTCTGTCCTTCCTTTTGTCATTCATACATACCCAAATACACCTATCTTCTTTCTACTGTATAAAAAGAAGATGCACCACTAGCAGAATGAACTCATTACAGCTCAGTTCAATCATTTGCCATTTGCAGAAAGAAATACATCTACCTTATTTGCTATTACATTCCAGGGCCTTCGTAGAGCATATACATAATGGTCAAATATCTGTTAAATGTCATGCATTGATTATTAGCCTCAGCCAAACTGTCATCCCATTACTCAAAGTTTTCCAATTTGTCAAGATACATTCCATATTTCTCAGTGACAGCAACAAACAGCTATTTTCTCTTCAGACCAATTTCTAATAGTCTCCTCCAATCATTAAATGTAATTGAAAAATCTCCCGCTAGTCAGAAACACGTTTATCCCATCTTCAGATTCTCCTTCTCCACAACATAACAAATCAGTGTAGTTAAGGAACAAGTCCTGGTATTTTAACTTACTTAAAAATAACTCAGACATTTCATAGATTTCTACTACGTAATTCACAACATGATTCCAAGACTATAAGCCACTAACAGAGATCCCTGAAACTGCAAGTTCATGCACAAACTTCCATCCCATTTATACTAATTCAATTACTCATTCTAAATAATTGTGCATGGATTGCTTATTAGACAAAGGTAGCCAATTAAGTAAATCAGAAAATACCACCTCAAAATATGTTGATTCAGTATATTACCAATAAACAAACATGGCGAAGTTTTCTCAATTCCTCCTATCTTCCCAGGCAGATCCTCCAAAGGATCTCCTATGTTATCAATCCCATGAAGATTAACTCTTATGAAGGAATTGGAAAAGAGAAGAGACTTTCAATATACCCTCACAGACCATGTTACCACCCACCATCTACCCCAAGGGCTCGCTCATCTTCTCCCAGATCAATTTATTCTGAGGAATTTTTTCCCCTCTTGCTCTAACCATTTTACTCATTTTAGAAAAAGGAAGTACCCTTGTCCTTTTCTTGATTGACTTGCCTAATTATTGCCCTAAGTGGTAATTAGGCTCCTTTTGATAATCAGATTTCAGGCCTACACATCATTACCTGCTAAGACAAAGAAAAACATCAGTAAGAAGCCCAATTAAGATAAAAATGGGTAAAGATGAGGCTTATATCCACTCAAATTTTTTTGCCTTCCCCACTCTAAAACCCTCTAATGACTTAGTCCTTTTTCGATTCCTGGTGCAGGAATATTCTTATAAATAGAGACTTCCTCCACACATGTCTGTTTCTTTCACTAAAGACAGGTCTCTCTCAGAATAAGTAAAAACAGGCAGCTCTCCAACAAATCAGCCTGTGTTCATTAACTAAACATGGAGTTTTGGGCAGAATCTATTAATGTGTAGGGCAGACAAAGTATCTTCCATGACAGACTAGGATACCTTTTACTTTTGCCCTATGCTGACTTTTTTTTTTTCCATGCTGGGGATCAAAGGGCCTCAGGTATAATGCTCTACCACTGAGCTGCGCCCTCTGTCCCTCAAGATTTGAAGTTAGAGAACCAGACTGTTGATGGACGGGCTCAACTTCTATAAGCAACCTTTTTCTTTGACTTGGTCTTTAAAAGAACCTCTGTGTGCTAATTTAAAAAAAAGATGCACACCATTGCTTCTATGGAGTTTTGGTCTTTCCTTTTCTGAAGCATCCCCACAAATAGTTTTAGCTAAATTAAAACTTCCTCATTGTGGCCACTATAATTTAAAATTATTTCTGATAATTTCTCTGAAGAAAAAAGTGGATTCTGAAAATTCTTACACAAATTGGCTGAAGTTTCAAATGGAAGAGGTCCACATCCTAGACCCAGTCCAGATTCTGTCTGACTCAGTCAGACATGATAAATCCCCAAAAGGACGCATGCCCATTACAGCAAAACCTGATCCTATATAGGCTTCCAGAAGGAAGAGTTCCAGACTTCCTGCATCCAGATGAACCATGATTCCCTGTTTTCTAGTAATCTTATTTCTACTGAACGCATTTCAGTTTCTCTCATGACTTTTGAACCCAGTCCAGACTTAAAAACAAAAACAAAAACAAAATTAACAAAACTAAACTCAGTCCAAAACACAAATCTATGAAGCTTCAAAACGTGAGAAAGAACTTACCCATGATGTCCAAACACAGCAAGAGAACAGTGAGCCAGCAGGCTCAGAGGGTATCATGTCTCGTAACTTGATGCTTCTGGGAATCGCTGGAAATTTGCTTTGGATCCTGCCAACTATGTAGAACCTGTTGAAAGGAGAATTCCTTAGACTAATTAAGTCCAGCAGAGTTTACTTGAACAATTAAAACAAAACAAAAATGACTTGCAAATCAGGCAGCTCCTAGAACCTGAACAGCTTCTGAGAATTTGCTCCAACCGTGTATTCTGAGAGCATTTATACAAGACAGGAGTGATACACAAACAACTTAATTGGTTACAGCTTAATTGGTTAAGTGGTTCTAGAGACTTTTTGCAATTAACTCAAGCTCAGCTACTGTGGATAAACTCTATGTTGGTTTGGCCTGTTTGGCTTAGTGCAAGGAGCCCCGTCCCAATAAACAGCTTCCCCAAAATTTTATTTAACACCTATATCTTTAAAATACTGACACTACAAATTAACTTACCACTTGATTTGAATATTAAAATACTGACATTAAGATCTATGACTTTTTATAGATAAAAATAATGAGCAGATTGTTGACTTATTTTATAAGTACCATTTTTCTGTTCCTTTTCCTACTAAATTAAAAAGCTTATACTGACAATGTTAACTGGTTGGGTAAATGCAATTAATTTGGTTAGGCCTAAAAATAATTATACAGGAAAGCTAATAAATGTATTGTTTACAACAAAAGAAAGGTAAACTATGTAATACTGAGTAATGCATCTTAGCCTTGCATGTTTTGTATTAAACAGTGAAATACACTGAAAATAGGATAGAAAAACACATGAGAGGAAAGAAAAACCATAACAAAAGGAACTTGTGCTGCCTGCTCAGCTTCTCTGGTCTTTCATTCCTTTACCCTTCTCTACTCCGATTTTTGCAGATCTCAATTTAAAGTCCACACCTTTACGCATTCCCTATAATCCTCCCTGCCTGGCTATACACTATTGTCACTTGGAGAACTTGTAAAAATGATCCTTTGGCCCAACCCAAGTATTTAATCAGTCTTTAATCTCCAAATTTTGAGAGAACAGATGTAGATATTATTAAGAACACTTCAAGTAAATCTTAAAGCTTGCATTAATACTCACTGCTCAATAACTCAGACAAGGAAATGGATGCTACTTCTCTAACGGAAAGAAACACACATTTGTGGAAGGCATTCTGACTCTTTCAGAATTTCAGGGAATATTTCATTTTTATTTATAGTGAAGAGAGAATATATTGGTATCAAGACAAAAATAGATTCATGATGTTGTTAGGTGCCATCAAGTTGGGTCCTACTCATAGTGACCCCAAGTGCAACACAGCAAAAGACTCCCCAGCACTGTGTCATGCCATGTCAGTGCTTCTCTGCTATTGATGGGGTTTTTGATGGCTGATTGTTTTGGGAGGGGGTTGTCAGGTTTTTTTTCCAATTTTGCAGTGCTGGGATCAAATCCAAGGCCTCAGAGAGCACAGAGCTGTACTCTACCAACTGAGCTAAGCCCCAGCCCCAAGAATCACAATAGTTATGTGCAGATATCTTGATATGTAATATTATCAGAAAGATGAAATAGGGATTTTACCAAAACAATGTGGACCACTGTGTGTTAAAGGCAAAAGGACATACATAAAATACAGTTACACTTTGCTCTGTCATAGTGAAAGATTAAAAAAAAACTTGATAAAATTACACTAATCCTATTGCTGGCAACTAAAATCTCTGTGCATCTCCAAAACCAGAATCCCAAATTATTGAACATTTTAGGAGGTTAATTTGGGACTAGGTGCGTGGGGTTAAACTCAGTTGGTAGAATGCTGCTCTGTGCTCTCAGAGGCCCTGGGTTTCATCCACAGCACTGCAAAAACGGGAGAAGGACATGATAATCCACTCTTGAAGCAATCCTGAAACTATCTATCAGCCACTGGAAACCCTATGAGGGTTGCTATGAGTCAGACCTGACTCCACGGCACCTAACAACAACACCAATCTTTGGGACTATAAAAGAAAGGGGAATAAAATATTTGCATGCTGGCCATCCTCACATGGAAGTCATTTACATTGATTTATTTGCATCATTACGGCAATGAAGAAACTGCTGCTGCCTCTGAGATGATGACAAATTAATCCAAACAACTTGCTTAATTGATTGTACCTCCAAACAGAAATAAAAGATGGCTGACTATACTGACTACCTAGTTGATTTGTGGCATTATTTAGAACTAGGTTCACACCACAGAAATGAAACCATGATACTAAATAACCATTAAAATGAGACAAGGTGATATGGGCATATGAGAATCCATAAATTTTTTTCAAAACATCTTAAGTATTACAAAATATTTTAAGTACAGCAAAGAAATATCTTTGAATTTTTCTTAAACATGTCTTTAAGGATGAAGAAAAAAAGAAAAAATTAATATGGTTGTCACATATATTGGAAAAAATCATTGAAAGCATTTTTAATATCTTGAGACATATATCTTTTAATCTATAATAAAATTATTATTTTATTGCCCCCTACCTGTGGTATTTTAGTATTTCTTTAGTTGGATAGCATAGAATTTTCTATTGTTTCAACTTTTATTAATTTGCAAACATCAATTCCCCTATGACTAAATTCCTTAGGCTGCAATGCAAGCTTACCCCATCCTGCTATGCTTCTTTTCCCAAGTTTATCTCCTGCTCATCTGCTATATAGAAGCGTGGAAAGTTATGGTGTCAGAACAGTGACTAAGAGCATGGCCTCTGGGCCAGAGTCTGTTGTGTAAAACTTGGCTCCATAAAATATCAGCTGATTAATCTTGAACAAATTACTTAGTTGATTCAGTTTCTGTAAAATGGCAATACTGACTATACATCAGAGGTTCAATTCACAAATGAGTCACCTGAGAATTTTGTTCAAATGTTGATCCCAATATATAATCAATGTCTACTATGGCACTTACTATTCTGCATTTAAAAACAATCTCCAGATGGTACATGTTAAAAGTTGCTGCTTAGGGCTGCCCTTTAAGTTGAAGAGTCTGTAACATGGAGAATGCTAAGATGCAAAGGAGGGTCTGCATCATGCAGGCTGTAGAATGGGATTGCTGTGAGGACTAAATGAGGTTAATTTGTATAAAATGCTTAATATAGTACATTTCACATAGTAAGTACTCATAAGTTATCATCAGCATTATGAAGGGCATTAAAATTATGTGATGCAGTGTTTATTTTACAGATGATGATTGAAACTAGAGAGTTGAAATAACTTGTTGTTGTTAGGTGCTATCAAGTCGGTATCCGACTCACAGCGACCCTACATACAACAGGCGAAACACTATTGTCAGTGCTTCTCTGCAGGTCCTTCTCCCAAGCCTGCCATATCTGGTGTTCCTAGGTGGTCTCCCATCCAGGTACAAACCAGGCCCGACCCTGCTTAGCTTCCGAGATCTGACGGGATCAGATGCCACAGGGCTACGGCTGCAGTGAAATAACTTGAGCAATGTCAAATGATATAATCCCAGAGAAGTCATTTTATTTTGGGGAGGGTAGGGGACAGAGGCTGCTTGGCTTTGCCCATGCTAGGCAAGCACTCTGCCACTAAGCTACATACCTGGCCCCAAGTCTTTTACCTTTTCTCATTTTTTCTGGCTTGTGATGATCAGGACTCAGTTTAATATTTTAAAGATCTATAGAGATCTCCGAGCTGGGGTTTAGTTCAGTTGGTAGAGCGCTTGCTTTGTGCACCCTGACGCCCTAGGTTTAATCCCCAGCATGGCCAAAATGGGAGAAACACCTGGCAGCTCACTCTCAAAACAATCCCAAAACAAAATCAGCCATAAAAAGCCCTATGAATAGTAGAGAAGTACTCACAATAGTGCCGAGCATGATATAGTGTTGGGTGTGTTTCTATCTCTTATATGTAGGGTCAGACTTGACTTGATGGCACCTAAAAACAACATAGAGATCTTTAAAGAAAATGAGTATTTTTAGTTCAACATTAACTTCAAGGAACTAGGAGCCAACCTACCCTACAGACCCCTTGCATACTCATAGGTCAGTTAACCTGATAGATGTCAAAGGCAGGAGGTAACTAATTGGATGAAGATTGCTGCTAGCATGATGTGCTTGAGGGAATAAACAACTGGTGAGTTTCAGTAGTTGCTCATGTAATTGATCTTGCCTGTGGAAAGGATGTAAGTAGTAAGGATAATTAACACTGATTTATTGATCTCTTCTCTCCTTTTCTCTTTGCAGGAAGATAGGTTTATCGTACCACAAAAAATTTAAGATTAGAGTAAACTCAGAAGTCGTTGCTGGGCATGATGGCTCCTGCCTATAATCCCAGTGTCTTGGGAGGCAGAGGCAGAAGGAGCACCAGTTTAAGGCCAGAGGCAGTGTGCATAACTTAGTGAGACCCTGCCTGCCATAGGACCCAGCTATACTACTGTTGGGATATACCCAAAAGGAAGCAAGTCATCATACCACAGTGACACCTGCATTTCCATATTTGATGCAGCACTTCATAATTGTAAGGATATGGAATCAATCAAGATGTCCATCAACAAAAGAATGGATAAAAAAGAATGGATATGAACATGCTACCCAGGAATAAAAGAGAATGAAATAATGTCATTGGCAGTAAAATGGATAGAACTGGAGAATATTGTCATAAGCAAATGGACACAGGATCAAAAAAATAAATACCATATGCTCTCACTCATATGTGGGAACTGAATCTTAAAGAAAGAAAAAAAGTATACATGCATAGAAACATAAAAATGAACAATCAAACTTAGCTAAGAAGGGAAAATGTAAGCAGAGTAGAAAGAAGGGGAAGCAAAGGTTGTGGAAGGCAGTAATGAGAGGGGAAATAATGTAAAGGGATAAAGGGGGAAAAGATAATTTCAGTGTAAATGATGCAATTTTATGAATATATAGGGAAAAATAGGAGAATATAGCCTACAATTACAAGTTTTACTACATATTAATCAAAGGGTCCCATAAACTTTGTAAGTTGATGAAAGTGTAACCAAAAGTGATGTAATAGTCACAAAATGGAAATAGCAAATGCCATATTACTTTGTACCACAACATTTATCAATAAAGGTGGTAAAAGATCAAAACAAATGAACAAAAAAGGTCTGTGGGTGCAACCCAGTGGTAAAATATCTGCAAAATATGTGCAAGACCCTGGGTTCAACCCCCAAGTACCAAAATAAATACATGAATAAAAGCCATTTCATAATTCAGGAGCTGGAGCAAATTAACTGGAATATACTTTCCATGGCTTCAGTGAAGAGAAAATATTTGCAGCATATAATGGATGCAGATTCTTAATATTAATATAGTGGGATCTCTATACCTGTGGGTTCCACATCTGTAGAATCAACCAATCACTGATGAAAAATATTCAGAGAAATGATAAAACATTGATGAAAGAAATTGAAGAAAACACGAAAAAGTGGAAAGACATCTAGCATTCATGATTGGAAGAATCAATACTTTTAAAATGTCCATATTCCCTAAATGAATTTATAGATCCAATGTAATCTGTATCAAGATACAAATGGTACTCATCATAGAGCTAGAAAAAACAAATATAAACTTTAAATGGAACCATAAAAAATCCCAAATTAGCCAAAGCCATCTTGAGTAAAAAAGAACAAAGCAGGAGACATTACACTGCTAGACTTTAGAGCATTCTACAAAGCTATAGTGATCAAAAAAAGCAAGTTATTGGCATAAAGACAGACACAGAGATCATTAAAACAGAATAAAGAGCCTAGAAATAGGCCCATACATCTACATCCATCTTTACAAAGGTGCTAAGAACATGCAGTGGAGATAGGAAAATGTTTTTAATAAATAGTGTTGAGAAAACTGAATGTATGCATGTGGAATAATGAAGAGAGACTTTGGTCTCTCAGTTACAAGTATCAACTCAAAATAGATTAAAACTTAAACGTAAGATTTGAAACTATGAAAGTACCAGAAGCAAACATAGAGGGAATACTTCTGGACGTTGGAATGGGCAAGAATTTTTTTTTTTTTTTGTACAAGAGCCCCAAAACACAAGAAACAAAAGCAAAAATAAACACATGGCATTATATTAAACTAAACTGCTCTGGCATAGCCAATGAAACAATTAACACACACAGAAACAACCTACAGAATGGGAGAATAGTTTTATATACTTATACATCTGACAAAAGATTCATATCCAGAATATATAAGAAACTCTGTAAAATCAATAGCAAAAAAAATAAATAACCTGATTTTAAAAATGGACAATAGCTCTAAATAGACATTTCCCAAAAGATGACATACAAATGGACAACAGGTACCTGAAAAAATGCTCAGCATCACCAATAATCAGGGAAATGCAAATCAAAACTTCAATGAGATATCAACTTACTGTAGTAAGATTGGCTAACAAAAAAGACTAGGGATAACAAGTGCTGAAGAGGATGTAAAGAAAGGGGAACTCTTGTACACTACTGATGGGAATGTAAATTAGCATAGCCATCTGAAAATCTATATGGAGGTTTCTCAAAAAAATGAAAATAGAAATATCATATCACCCAGTAGTCCCACTACTGAGTAAATATCCAAAGGAAATGAAATCAGTATGTCAAAGAGTCATCTGCATTCCCATGTTCATTGCAGCACTACTCACAATACATAAGAAATGGGAACAGCCTGTATAGATCAACTGATGAATGGATAAAGAAGATATGGTACATATACACAAATGAATACTATTCGGCCATAAAAATGGATGAAATCCTATGATTTCAGACAACACAGACAGAACTGGGGATCATTTTCTTAAGTGAAATAAGCCAGGCACAGAAAGACAAGTACTGCATGATATCACTCATACTTGAAAGCTTAAAAAGTTGATTTCATAGAACTTGAGAGGAAAATGGTGGTTACTGGAGTAAAAGGTGGGGGAGTAATGGGGAAAGGCTTATCAATGGGTCCTAAATTACAAGCAGATGGGAGCAAGAAGTTATGGTGTGCTATTGCACAGTATGGCCTGCAGCTGTAGCCTCGTGGCGACTGACCCCATCAGATCTCAAAAGCTAAGCAGGGTTGGGCCTGGTTAGTACTTGGATGGGAGACCGCCTGGGAACTGCAGGAGCTGCAGGATTGGGAGAAGGACCCAGCAAGCCACTCCCAAAAATCAATCTGCCATTGAAAACCCTATGAATAGCAGAGAAGCACTGACAATAGTGTTTCCCCTGTTGTAGGTAGGGTCACTATGAGTTGAATACCGACTTGACGGCACCTAACAACAACAACAACAGTGGGCTGAGATTTAGCTCAGTTGGTAGAATGCCATTCTTCAGTCTCTGAGGTCCTGAGTTCTATTCCCAGTACCGCAAAAATGGGAGAAGGATGTGGCAATTCACTCTCGAGGCAATCCTGAAACAACCAGCCATTGAAAACCCTATGAGAGTTGCTGTGAGTCCGACAGGACTCGATGGCACCTAAAAACAACAACAACATTCAACAGTATGGTAACTATACATACTGTACTGAATATTTTAAAAAGCTAAAAGAAAGAATTTTGAAAGTTTTCACCATAAAGAAATGACAAATGTTGGAGGGGATTAATATGTTCAACCTGATTTAAAAATAATGCACTGTATACATGTATCAAACATTACATTGTCCCGTGTGTGTGTGTGTGTGTGTGTGTGTGTGTGTGTGTGTGTAACTTTTATGTTTTTGTGTATCGGTTAAAAAATTAAAAATATATCTGGAGAAAAGTGTTTCTGTACTGAACATGTACAGACATATTTTTGTTGTCATTATTTCCTAAACAATACATTATAACAATTATTCACAAAACATTTACATTAGATTAGGTAGTATAAGTAATCTAGAGATGATATAACCTACAGAGGAGCATGTACCTAGGTTACATGCAAACATTGTACAAGGAATTGAGCATCCACGGATTTAGGTATTTGTTGGGGCTCTTGGAAACCAGTTTTCCATGGATATCTAGAGATGATTATATTAAATGCTGAACAAGTAAAAATTAACTAAAAAAGATGAAAAACTGAATAAGAAAAGGACAAGTACACAAAGTCAAGCATGCAAGTGAGATAGAAGAAATACAAGTAACCAATAAGTATATGAAATAGTTCTAAATTTCAGGGATATGTCAATAAAATAATAATTACAGGAGAAAACATTATGTATCTTTAATTAAAAAGTCAGAAATTTAGTTTCAGGTAAAAAGCATAAAATTAACAAGTACTATTTCTTTTAATTTTTTTACCCATGGCCTCTTGTATACTTTGCAAGTGGTCTGCCATGGTGCTGCACCTCCAGACTCCCCCTTTTTTATTTTTTAAATAGACACAGGGCTGCCTCTGGCCTTGAACCTGCAATTCTCCTGCCTCCTTCTCCCAAGTTACTGGGATTACAGACATGCACCACCACGTCTGGCTCTCACGGGCTATCTTTAAGTAATCGTGAGAGTAAATTTATAAAAGAAGAAGCAAATCATTTTTAAAATTAGCTTTAGCCGGGCGAGGTGGCACATGCCTGTAATCCCAGTGGCTTGGGAGGTGGAGGCAGGAGGATCGCAAGTTCGACACCAGAGGCAGTCTGAGTAATTTAGCGAGACCCTGTCTCAAAAAGAAAAATAAAAAAAGGGCTGAGGCTGCAGCTCAGTGGTCCAGCACTTGCAGAGCATGCAAGCACGAGGCCCTGGGTTCAACCCCCAGTACAGAAAAACAACAAACAAACAAACAAAAAAAACCTATCTTTAAAGGTCTTTCTGTTGCCTTGAATTTCAGATAATTTCAAGAAATTATGTTCTTCTGATTCAATACAAATAGTATTGTCAGTCAAAAATGAGTCTCTATTACCTGGTAGTTCTTTCTTGTTAACATGCCATCTTATCCTTAACCAGTCCTTAGTTATTTTTCATGCCATTAATTGTGCACTAGGCTTTAACTGAGAACAGTATTTTGATTACTTGCTGGACATTTCAAACTTAGTTGGGTTTTTACCAGTGTCAATTTTGTTTTATGCCTGAAAATAAAGGTTATAAATGTTTGTAAAGTAATTAGAAATTTTTTCCTTATCTTCTGATAAACTAGTTTAAACAGTTTAAATACATTTTTGTAAATCTGTTAAGAAAGTAATATTTATCGCTGCATGTAAAGTCTATTATGCTTTGCCTGTTTTCCATTAGTATACAAAGAATATTAAAGTGCTGAGAAATCATAGATACATAACAAACCTTAAGTTGGACAAAGAGTGGTTTGGGGGAGAAAGCAAATAATAGGAGTGGTCAAGAATTAAAATCTAAAATGGTCACCTGGAAGGAATATTTTCATTTTCTTCCCTGATTCCATCATCTTTGTCAATATACCAAATAATTATAGACTTTTTCTTATATACAACAAATATTGTACAACAAAAATACAAAGCATTGTGAGCAGTTGTTGGTTGATTAATAGAAAGAAATTAATCAGAGGTTGAATAAAGAGTACTGAAAAGCTTTACAGAATTGAGGCCCTCAAATACTATTCTGGAACCCAACCAGATTGGTAACATAGTGAATAGTAGGACAGTCAAAAATCAGAGTTTCAAACTTACTACAAAAATTTTTTGATTAAGCAAGAGTAAGGTGGGCCTCATGGATTTGTATTTTTAAAATATATCCAGGTTTCTCTGACCTTTAGAGTGGTAGTGTTGAGTGATGCTTGAAACAAAAATAAATAACCATATGGTTGTTCAGAGGTTTTGGATATTTTTTCCTGAATTTGTTTGACCAGAAACCTCCTTCCTAAGCATTTCAATGAACTGCTATCTCATGAAACACATTTTGAGAAATGCTATTCCGTTGGGTTAAATGCCATATGCTATGATGATGAGATTAAGTGGGTTAAATGTAATAGAGGTAGGGGTGTGTTCCAAGAGTTTAACAAAGGGAGACAGGCCTGGCTTTTCTTTCTTTTCCTTTCTTTCACTTTCCTTTCATTTTCTGTTCTCTTCTCTTCACCTCTTCTGCTTTGTTCTTTGTAAATCCCCACCCCTCCTTTCATTTCCTAGGTATTTTCCAGAGATACCCCTGAAGTGACCAGGAGAAAATCCACAGGCTGCCACCTGTGGGAAAGGATTTCTTCACAATGATCTTTTCCTTTTTTAACAACAACAATCACATGCTATTGCTAAACAGACAGCTGATTTGTTTGTTCTCCCACCTGATCCTGCCACTATACACCCCTCCTCTTTGCTCTCACCAAAGGATAGGAAACCTC
Source organism: Pedetes capensis (assembly GCA_007922755.1). Lineage (NCBI taxonomy): Eukaryota > Metazoa > Chordata > Mammalia > Rodentia > Pedetidae > Pedetes > Pedetes capensis. The sequence continues at coordinate 24,339 of VMDO01014367.1, read as the reverse complement.
TTTCTTTTTACTTACAAATCTGAATTATGATTAGAGTTTACATGTATCTTCCAAAATAGATATTTAATACCTTTAAAACAGAGACTGTATTAATTCATATGTTATGAAGTATAGTGCTTGGTATATAATAATGTGTTCAACAATTATAATTGATCTGAACTGAAATAAATAAATAAAACAATGGGAAGAAAGAATCTTGTGAAAACCATTCATCCAGATTCTTAGACTAGGAATATTTGCCCACAAACATTGATTTCTTAGTATATACCTGACAATTGTTTACTGCACAGATACCCCAGTGTTCTTAGATAAGAGTCTCAAGTCACTGAATACAGAATAGTCCTACTAAGTTGTATCTGAAACTCTTAAGAGTGAATCCGTCTCAGCTCAAAAGTAAACTCTACAGAAAAAGACTGGATGAAAATCCAGATGGCAATAAAATATAGACATATATGCATGTATGTGTGTGTATGCACACACACACTCACAATACACGTTTTTTAAACCACGAGGCATTTGTTTTTTACCACTTAAAATTCTTTTCTAAGTGTACCTGCTTCTACTTTAGGGGCTAATACCTGAAAACAACATATGGCATCACCTGCAACCTAGAGGAAATCAACTGAGTCAGTTTAATGAAATAAATATTTATGAATCATCCATTCTGCAAAGAGCACAGATAGATGATTAGAAGATTGAGAGTTAAAGAAACCTGGTTACTTTACCTGCAACCAAACTGACTGGAGGGTAGGGTAACTGAAGAAAAGCCATTTTTAAGCAGGATATACTCTTTTCCATCGAGGACAAATGGAAGGGGGATACTTGCAAGCAACAGAGTTTGGTTTAGAACAACCTTCACGGAGCCCTTTACCAATGGAGGCTAAGATGGCTATTTCTTGGGAGATGTTTTCAAGGTTAAGTTCACTCCTTACTTGCAGACCTTCCTGCAAGTATAAAGCTAGATCCCTGCAGCTCCCTTCTGGCTAAATAATTCTGGGATATTCTAGCTCTTTTTTATTCCTCTCTTCCAGTGACCTTAGTTCTTTTTTATCAATTTAAAGTCTAGAGTATTTACAAGGGACATATATCTATTTACAAGGATGGGAATTGCAAAACTTCTCCAGGCAAATCTATTTTAGTGACAATCTCCAATGTCAAGTGATCTTAAGTTGCTTCAGGGTAGACAATGCCATTAAAAAATGCAGTTACACAGGGTTTAATTCTGAAGCAGATGACATGAGATACAAAAATCAATCTCCCTTTTATTATGTTTATAAGCACTGTCATTCTGTGGGGAAAAAATAGGAAATAAAAAGACTTGGACACGATGCAAAGGTTTGACAAGCAAAAATAGTTCCAATAAATTTCTCAAGTGTTATCATGTTATTCTGATTAAAAACTCTCATAAATGTTATACTCAGACATTTTTCCATAGACAGTTTTAAACAACCAACAATGAGAATGGTTGTCAATAGCACAGCCTCAATCCATTCCCCTTTTTTTGAGGGCTTCCATGTAAGCATCAGATGCAACCTCAGAGGCTACCAATGTTCAGCTGCCTCTGGAAATCACCTACATGCTGTGTGTACAGCTGCAGCATGTTCACAGCCACATGCCCCTCCTCTAGTATACATGTTCAGTGCCCCGAATCACACTGGGCAGTGCACACCTGGCACTCACACTGTACTTCATGATAACATGTACTTGCCCAACAATATTTGTAAATGGTGGCTCTACCCAAGTTTTGAAGTCGGTGCTGCATTTCTCACAGTGTTTTGTTGTTGTTAGATGCCTTTGAGTCAAGTCCAACTCACAGCAATCCTGTGTACAACAGACAAAACACTCCTCAACACTGTGTCAGGTATCCAATCTCTTTGTGTGTGTGTGTGTGTGTGTGTGTGGTACTGGGTGTTGGACCCAGGGCCTCACGCTTGCATGCTCTGCAAGTGCTGGACCACTGAGCTGCACCCCCAGCCCATTTTATACTTTTTGAGACAGGGTCTGGCTAAGTTACACAGACTGCCTTTGGTTTCAAACTTGTGATCCTCCTGCCTCCGCCTCCCAAGATGCTGGGATTACAGGTGTGCGCCACTGCACCTGGCAGTAGGTACCCAATCGTTTTTATATTTAAGCCCGTTATGGCAGCCACTGTGTCAGTCCATCTAGTTGAAGGTCTTCCTTTTTTTCATTGACTTGCCACTCTCCCAAACATGATGTCCTTCTCCAGGGACAGCATATTCAAAATATGTAAGACACAGTCTAGCCATCCTTGCCGACAAGGAGCACTCTTATTATGTTTTTTCTAGGGCAGATCTGTCAGCTCTTTTGGTATTCCATAGTATATTCAATATTCATTTCCAGCACCATAATTTAAAAGCATCAAAGAGGAAAACTGGCAGAACCATTGTCACTTTCTATCCAACAGGCACCATAAACATGACAATGCCATGCACTTGAATTGGATGAATCTCCATGTACCCATTAGGTCCAAATCGTTAATTCTATAGTATTTTTACAATTTACATAGCTTTTGCACCTATATAATGCAAAGATTTAAAAAAACCCTGTAAATAAAGTAGGGGCAGGTTGTCATTCCAATAAAATTCCTCTTCTTCCTCCTACATCAAAATTCTGTCAATCCTGACTCTGGCTTCACCTTTCTTCTTTGACGATTGGCTGTGCAATAATAAAAGTTATAAAAACAATTGGCTTTGCAAGTGAATCCTACTCAAACATATACCTATGTGCATGCATGCACACATATACACATGTACATACACACAGACACATGCACCCACAGAGGGAAATTTTCCAGTACCTACCTCCTTAGGGACTATGGTGTATTATGTCCAGGAGAGGGCACTTCGTAGGTGATTCTGATAACCTGCCAAATTTAGGATACATTGTCCTTGGCTCATGCTTTTGAACCCTAGTTGCAAATTAATATCACTTGAAAAATATGAATATGTTCTGGTTCCAAGAAAAAAGTAAATTAATCAGAGTTGGTGGGGGTAGGCTCAGAGTGTGAGTGTTTTTTTTTTTTCAAAGTGCCACAAGTGATTCCAAGCACAGGTAACATTCAGGATGCTGGCCTAGAGGACCACTTCTCAAACTTGAATATGCAACAAGCAACTGCAGGTCTGACTCAGTGAGTCTTGGGCAAGGCCAGAGACTCTGCATTGGTCCATTTCTAAGTAGTTTCCCTGTGACACCACAGGCCCACACTATTAAGTAGACTTCATGTGGGAAGAAATGGCTTCCAGTCTCAGTTGCTCTGAAGGGTTAAATTCAAACTTCAGAAGAGAAGCCTATTCACATTCAAGGCTCATACCCTCCAATAGTGTCCTCTGTTAGTGAGCCACTGGGAATCTGTGACATTCTTGCCAACCTTGTCATACTTTGTGGCATGCAAACTCTCATCTCTCCTATGTGCTTTTGTCTTCATTCTACTGCCAAATTCCTAATTACCTTTCCAGCTCTGTTCAGGTAACATCTCATCCGAGGACCCTCCCAGTAACAAATTGAGTCTACAGTCCCTTGGACCCTCTACCTACTTATGAGTATATGAAAACAAAGATTGTGCCTGAAATCACTTCTGTGTTCCTAACAGCCTATCTATTGCCTGGGAGATAAGAATTGCTCCATAAGTGTGTGTTGAATGAACGAACACAGCTCTTATAGCATGCCAATTTTCAGTATCCCTACAAATCTCTGAACCCTCTGAAAGCAAGGTCTATGAATTTTTTCATATTTATAGTCCCAGTGTCTGGTACAGTCAGCTTGTGTATATATGATGACAGAATTGTCACCTTAGTACTTATAGAGATTACCACTATATTACAGAACTATGTAATGACTATTGTTAAGCAAATTCCTTAAATTACATATAGAATATTAATTTGCATCCATCGTACTCTAGGGCAAAATCACTAATCTAGATATCTGTGTAGACATAAGTTTATATGTATACAGATATCAGATTTAGATATCATATTACCTAATTAATCTGCTATGCTTTGGATATGGTTTGTGTTTGACCCATAAGAGTTCATATGTTGGAAATTTGGTCCCTAGGAGACTACTAATGGGAGGTGGTGTGGAACCTCTAAGAGGTGGGATGAATGAGTGGTATTTAAGGCCCTCAGAGGGACTGCGGGAATCCAGTCTCTCTCTATCTTCCTTCTTTGGGGATGTGAGCTCTCCCTCCCACATGGATTCTTGCCATGTCATTGCCATGAAGTGACACACCCAATAGGAGGCCCTACACAGCCTGTGCAGTTCTGATTTCACTTTCAGCCTCCAAACCCATGAACTAAATATACCCCTATTCTTTATAAAGTTAGCTTGCCTCAGATATTTCATGACAGTAACAGAAAATGGACTAAAACCTTATCTAAAACTTTTAAGAAAGAATTATGTTGCTGGGGCAGTAGCACATTCCTATAATCCAAGCAATTTGGGAGGCTCAGGCCAAAGGATCAAGAGTTCAAGGCCAAAGGCAGCCTGTGTAACTAAGCAAGACTCTGTCTCAAGAAGAAAAGAATAAAAAAGAAAATTAAAAATGTGCTGCAGGTGCAACCAAGTGGTAGAGCACTTGCAAAGTATGTGTGAGGCCGTGAGTTCAACCTCTAACTACCATATTAAATAAATAAATAAATAATCAAATAAACAAATAAACCTTTTTGTTAAAGTGGTCAACACCTTTTATGTGCTTCCATTCCTATGCTAGATATATGAGGTATCCATGAGATGTTGCCATGACGGTATCTGATGTAAAGCACCATGACAGTGCTTTGGAATAACTATGAGGTTATTCATTTTTATTCTTTTCCAAGCCTTCTGGGTATTAGTTGCAGGCTTCTCTGACACTCTTCATGGTGTCAATCAAATGTCAGTAGAAGAAGTAGCAGCAAAAAAGAATCTCTAAAGAAGCCTATTTACAGTTCTTGTGGGTTATTGCATATTTTTCACTTCGAAATCCCAGTGTTTTCCATTTTTAAATGTTTAGTGAATTGCAGAATTGGGTTTGGGTTGCTTCCTAATGGAGGTAACAGTAGAACATCAACTCCTCCTCTTACTCATTCAAGGAGATTTTGTCAGGTGGAAGACTCAAGGGTGATTTTATTCAGGCATAACTATACCACTGGCTAAAGTCACTATATGAGAGTGTAGTGTCATAAAGGTAGGAGTATTCACATTTGTTTCCACCATTTGCTCACAGTATAACATTGGACAAATCACTTATTCTGAACTTCTGTTTCCTTAGTTGCAAATGGAGTAATATAAGCTTCACAGCTTTGTGAGGGTTAGAATTTTTTCTGGAAATGCAAAATGTGAGGTGTATGAATGGTTATCAATCCCAATAAAAAAAGTCACAGTCTTGCATAGTAAACTACATTTAAAATGGTATTGATGTTACACACATTTCCTGCAGGGCTGGAGTTTCACTTAGTTGGTAGAGTGCTGCACTGCACTCTCACAGGCACTGGGTTCCATCTCCAGAACCACAAAAGTGGGAGAAGGATGTGGCAATCCATTTCGAAGCAATTTCTAAACAATCAGCCATTGAAAACCCTATGAGAGTTGCTATGAGTTGAAGATGGCTCGAGAGCACTTAACAATAATGTTTCCTGCAATTGGATGAAGTCATCTTTACAACAGAGAAAAACTGAAGCTGGCCGTGTAGTTTTCTCCTTGGCAGATGTTGCTATGTGATACCCATTGGGAAAGCCTCAGAAGGTTGCATATTCATTTTTAGCTTTAGCTTTGTGAGATACCATGAAAAAAATAAACTGCGGCAAGAGAAGTGCTGAACAGCACATCAAACCTGAGTCTACTGGACCTCATTTCTGGAATGTTTGATTTGTACTTCCAAAATTTACATGATACTGTAATAAAAATTAAAATATGCATTGAAGTGAATACACTGTAGAAATTAGCAATGATTTAATTCTGTTGCATTCACAATTTTCTTCAGAAGTTTTGTTTACTAATAATAGACTAGAAATGAAAAAAATCACAATCATTTGAAGAACAACAACTCCTTGTCAAAGATGGCATGGCTAGTCCTTGGCAAAATATCAAAAGGACTTTTACAATTAATCCATGCTTATAATACTGGCTAGCATACAAAAATGTTCACAGTAAATTTTGTCTCTTACTATTATTTAATTACTATTTCTATTATTTTGTTTCTGAGGACTTCATGGCTTACCCAATAAGTTTTTTAATCAGTTGAGAAATAATAATTATTTATAGTTACATATTATCAAATAGTTAATTAACCAAGTATATTTATATTGATCATATGTTTTGATTGATTTAAGAAAAGATAAAACAAATTTGGCAAAAACATTCTGAATTTATGATCCAGTTGTTGTCAAATAACTGGTTTGACTTTTTTTTTTTAAGCAAGTAGCTTAGATTTTGGGTACTGGAAGTTAGTTATGAAAGATGTAGCCACTTAAGTAGTCTTATGGCTTACCATGGCCTGCAGCCATGGCAGTGTGACATCTGATCCCGTCAAATCTTGGAAGCTAAGCAGGGTCAGGCCTGGTTAGTACTTGGACGGGACACCACCTAGGAACACCAGGTGCTGTACGCTTGGGAGAAGGACCTGGGAATCCACTCCCAAAAATCAATCAGCCATTGAAAACCCTATGAATAGCAGAGAAGCACTGAAAATAGCGTTTCACCTGTTGTACAGAGGGTCGCTATGAGTTGGATACCTACTCAACAGCACCTAACAACAGTAACAACAAGTTGCTCATGTTGCCTCTGGCCTCCTACTCACAATCCTCCTGCCTCGGCCTCTCAAGTATCTGGGATCACAGGTATGCACCAAGGTGAACAGCTGACTGAATTCTTTCAAAATAGAGGTTTCCAAACTTGGTCCTATGGGACTTAAGAATCTCAGTGTTTCAGAAGGACTACTATTTATATTATATATTATTTCTATATGTAGATGATTGGGTTAATTTCTCTATATTGATAAGCAGAAAAAGGGAAGGTAGCAAAGTCAAAGTATGAACAACACATGAGATGAGGAAGCAGCAATTAAGGAAGAGAATTCAGGGTATGGGAAGACAGGATAATGCTGTGTTTTGGATTTATTCAAGCACAATTAGACAGTTAAAATGTGGCTGGCATATTACCTTTCTTATTTATAATTCTCCCTAATACTGGTACTTACTTACAAAAATCCTCTTGGAGCTTAGGTTTATAACTTTCACCATTTCTCAATGACACTTAATTCACATTTCTCTAGTTTTTTGTTATTTTTTTAAAACCGGAAACAATGTCTATTCCATATTTAAGTCCATTTGTGAAGGTTTTCATTATTGATTCATTATTTAATTAGTTTGCACTGATAAGACAACTTTGGAAGTTTTTTCCTTTTCCTGAAAATAACAAATATGAATATTTCACTTTATGGTTTCTACAATAAACTCTAGCATTTTTTAATTGAAATTAAAATATTTACCACCCATGTTCTACTCTGGGTTGGGATTTAGCTCAGTTGGTAAAGTGCCACTCTGCAGTCTCTAAGATCCCGAGTTCTATTCCCAGCACTGCAAAAATAGGAGAAGGACATTGCAATCCATTCCCTAGGCAATCCCAAAACAGTTAGCCATTGAAAACCCTACGAGGGTCACTACGAGATGGACACAACTCGACGGCACCTAACAACAACAACGTGTTCTACTCTAGAAAGCAAATTTTTTGATAAGCATGTGTATTTAAAGCAGACAAATGATGCGATAATGCTAATTTCACCTCTCTATATGTTTTTCCTTAGTGTATATTAAGCAATTTGCTTATATATATCAATTTGCTCATATATAAAAACATTGTTGTTGTTGTTGTTAGGTGCCGTCGAGTCGGTATCCGACTCATAGCGACCCTCATAGGGTTTTCAATGGCTGACTGTTTCAGGATTGCCTTGGGAGTGGATTGCCAGGCCCTTCTCCCATTTTTGCGGTGCTGGGAATTGAACTCAGGACCTCAGAGACCGCGGCGCAGTGCTCTACCACTGAGCTAAATCCCAGCCCATATAAAAACATAGAGTGAGTCAATTCTTAGTTCCTTTTCTTTACACAATTGGATTTTAATGGCTTCCTTGGATCTAAAAATATTTCCTTATTCCCACTGTTTTCAATACTGTCAATCTGTATTCCAGCAAAATATTTTAACCAAATTTGAATAATATTGAAAAATCTGTAACTATGTTGATCTTCTTGTTTCCAAGGTCAATCAAAATGGATAGTTTAAACTTGAACTTGTATGCTTTTATTTTCAAGAGTTAGTGCAAGATTGCTTTAAAGACTTTAATTGGGATTAATTCAAGATTGTATTTTTAATTTGTTTTAAATTCCAGTGTTTCTGAACATATAATCTATTTTCTTCTTTTATTAAAATTATTTGGGAATGCTTATTTTAAAAACTCATATTCCTAGATTCCACTTAAAACTTATTGATTCAGAATGCCTGGAGATGGAGCAAACAAATCCACATTTATAAGAAGTTTTCAAATAGTTAAATTTGATTTGAGCACTACCAGCAATTAATAGAGAGGCCATTAATTATTAAGTGAGTTGTTTTAGGGAGAAAGAAATGTAAAGATTAAGGAAAATTCAGACTGGATTATCAATGTATGAAAGATGGATGGTCAAATGCTACCCTAATGTACTTTACTTTTCTTCTTTATATCTGAAAGTTTTTTTTACTTTATACGCATAACTAACATTTGGTAAAGTACTTAAGAATTGCTGTCTGTCAGCGTGTCATGCTCTGGGGACTTGTGGGCTGACGTGATGCTAAAAGATATACCAAAAGTATTTCAGATACCAGCAGGGCCACCAATGGTAGAAAGCTTTCAGCTGAGCTTCCAGACTAAGACAGACAAGGGAGAAGGACCGGGCAGCCCACTCCCTAAACAATTGGCCATTGAAAACCCTATAAATAGCAGAGAAGCCCTTTCAAATATATTGTTGTTGTTGTTAGGTATTGTCCAATGTCTCTGACTCATAGCAACCCTCATAAGGTTTTCAATGGCTGATTGTTTCAGGATTGTTTCAGAAGTGGATTACCACATCCTCCTCCCATTTTTGCAGTGCTAGGGATCAAATGTGGGTCCACAGAGTGTAGTACAGCACTCTACCAACTGAGCTGAACCTATAGTGTGAGAAAATGAGCCCCTCCCCGCTCCTGGAAGGCACTCAAGAAATGACTGGGGGAAAGTTAACTCCTCAATGTCTAGTCAACCTTAATGACAGAAATGGAGTCAAGCCCCTCAGATCTCCATTTGCTGATGTGGCACAACTCAAAATGAGAAGAAACACAGTGACTGCAACAATGGGCTCAAACATAAAAAATATCGTGTACATGGCACAGTGTTCAGTAGTGATTCATCCTGCTGTACTTAGGATTGCTATTGATCAGATCCAACTTGATGGCATTCAATAACAACAACAACACTTAAGAATTACTTTCATTTTTAAATTCACAATAAAGTGACAATTAGAGAAAAGAAGAATGTTTAAGGAGGAAAGAGTGGGTGAAATATGCATTTCCATTGAACAAAGCTGTTAATAAAACTGTTATGAAAGCAAGGTTGGTGGCATGAAACAATGTCATTTCTGTTTCTTAATACAGATTAATTTTCTTGTCCTTTAAAAAATCTTGGAGACTAAGTGATTTTCAGCTAATTTCTCCTATCTGCTTGCATTGATTAAGTTTTTATATTAAAATGAAATAAACCCCTCACAGAACATAGAAGCCCTAAATTGTATTCGGTGAAGTAGACACAAAACTGAAATCTTCAACATTTGGATTGAAATACACTGTATTATTTTGAGAAATAGTTTTAATAATCTCCTTTGTGGGAAGACTTCCTCACTTTAGTTTTTGCTTTGCATTTAATTAAGAAGTTTGTCAGTGTACTCCAAATATTTTTGCTTAAGAAAGTCAGAAAATAAAACTACTCTTTAGATTTTTGAGACATATAAGTGGTAAAATATTTGACGTAAAATCAATATAAGACAATAAATAATTCATATAGTTTATTGGTAATTGACAATATGAGATGGGAACCACGTAAATGAAGTACATTCCTTTGATATCATTTGCCCAATGTAATATATTTTGTAGACACTAATAATACACAAACAGTAAAGTTTAATGATGTTTTGAATGCTTCAAGTCATACAAATATTCCATAAGTGATCAAAGTGTGGGCTGTTTGTTGAAATAAACATCACAGGATGGCTTAAGCTCAATTTAATCAAATATATATGGAAACATTTTTGTACTTGCATATATCTACCTATTGCTCAGTCATTTAAAACCTGTTTACTTCTCAAATACTCAGTTCTGGAAATATAGTAAAATGGAGTGTGTCACCAATTAGTGAGACAGTTCCTCAAAGTAAATTAACCTTTGATTCAATCAAAGGACATATCAGCAAGCTTCCATTTAACTGGAGTGGGAAGAATGCTGTTAATTCCCAGCAACTCTGTTAGGAATCTTTTAAGCAGATGCTTAGACAAAGGGGAATATCTTGTATAAGAGAGAAGTTAGTTCATCAGAGTAAAAGTGGATAATAAAACTGATAAATTAATAAAGCTACACTTGAAAATTGGGAGAAGGACCTGGCAACCCCCTCCCAAAAATCAATCTGCCATTGAAAACCCTATGCACAGCAGAGAAGCACTGACAATAGTGTTTCCCCTGTTGTACAGAGGATCGCTATGAGTCGGATACCGACTCGACGGCACCTAACAACAACAACAACACTTGAAAAGGGCTGGGATTTAGCTCAGTTGGTAGAGCACTGCGCTGCAGTCTGTGAGGTCCCGAGTTCAATTCCCAGCACCGCAAAAGTGGGAGAAGGGCGTGGCAATCCACTCCCAAGGCAATCCCGAAACAGTCAGCCATTGAAAATCCTATGAGGGTCACTATGAGTTGGATACCGACTCGATGGCACCTAACAACAACACACTTGAAAAAAATCACTTTTCCCTTAAACATTAAATTCCTTTTTGTAGCACTTTCATTTTGTATTCAACATTTAGTGAGACTGTTGCCACCAAGTTTTCCAGTATTGTTTCATGAAACAGTAGATAATGGATAGATATGGTAGAACACAGTTTAGAAAGAAAGCACAATTGACTAACTTTGTACCTACAGGTTATTTTTATTTACCCATCTGATCTATAGTGAATCATAACCTTGTGAAATATAGTTAGATCTCAAGAAGCACAGCAGGAAATATTCATTTTTAATCAGTGAAACTGAATGATGTTGCTTCACTAAACCAATATGGACAGGTTGCTTATAATACTCAGGGTATTGTCATCCAGCTACAATTATAGTGACAATCTGAATAGGAAATGAGATCTCAAAAGCCTTTTACCAGATGGGAGATTTTATTTATTCTTAGTAACCAGATGTCACCAACTTCTCTTCCTGACTAGGATATTTACTTATTTCACAAGAAGAGGTTGCTCTAGGGCATGTTTATTGAGAATTTCAACTTTCAGTTAAATAAAGAGATCTTCACTTAATAACAACTAATTAACAGCAACAACTAAAACCCCAATGTTCTCTTGTGATTTAGAGAACTCTCCAACCAAGTCATCTTTGCTTATTTCATCATCACACACCCACGAGTATGGTTCTTGAGGGCTGCTGATGACTGTGTGGAAAGGAAAGAGGCAAAACCAAAGCAGTCTCGCTTGCCTCCCTCCCCTGCAGCCCACCTAGGGGCCTGGGAGTGGAGCTAGAAAGGGATCCTTCAGTCCTTACTCTAAGATCCCCATCAGAAGTACTGGAATCCCTCTAAAGTTCATTATTAGGTTGAGAAAAGTGCCCTGTGGGTTGGGGTCTCAAATGGAAGGCTTCTGATACTCTCTCAGAGTTCAATGTGAGTCATCTTCAAATTTGCACGGCTCTACTCTTTCTCCACCAACTCAATGTTCTTCTGTAAGATTGAGTCTTGTTGAAATTTGTCTTGGTATACAGTATTCTCACATACGACACAGACCAACACATTATATATATTTTAGTATTTGATGAAGATTCTCTCCCTGGCCAAATGCTAGCCAGGCTTTTCTGAGCCCTCTTCTCTCCCAGGCTTCAATTATCCTTGTTAGGTGCTATCAAGTCAGGTCCAACTCATTGTGACGGATGTACAACAGAAACAAACACCCCCAATTTTGTGCCAGGCATATGATCCTACTTATGTTTAAACCCACTGTTGCAGATATCATGTCAATCCATCTAGCTGAAGGTTTTCCTTTTTTGTTTTCATTGACCTGCCACTCTCCTCATGTCCTTCTCCAGGGATTGGTCTCTCCTGACTACATGTTCAAAATATGTAAGGTGCAATCTAGCCATCCTTGCTTCCAAGGAGCATTCTGGTTGCACTTCTTCTAGGATAGATCTGTTGGTTCTCTTGGCAGTCCATGGTATATTCAGGATTCTTCTCTAGCATCGTAATTCAAAAGCATCAATTCTTCTCCTGTCTGTCTTATTCAATGTCCAGCTTTCACAGCCATATGATGTAACTGAAAATACCATGACATGAGTCAGGCTCACCCTAGTCTTCAAGGTGACATGTACTTTTTAACACTTTAAATAAATGTCTCTTGCAACAGCTTTTCCCAATGCAATGTGTCTTTTGATTTCTTGACTTCTGTTTCTGTGGGTGTTGATTGCAGAACTAAGTAAAACAAAATCTTGCACAAGCTCAGTCCAAACTTGGCCTACTAGAATTAAACACTAAGTTTTTAACTGTTCAAGGCCACATCCTGAAGATGACCCTACTCTGCCTTAAAGTAACTGTCTGAGGACACTCAAGGCTGCAAAAAGAATTTAATGATTGTTCCAGCCAGCACCTTAGGACACGGTCTCTGTCTCCTGGTCTCTGATGGAGGATTAAAATTGCCAGCTGCCAGGCACAGCTGGTCTAATCAAATTTACACTGACTAACCTATTGTAATTTTTCATTTCCCTGATTCCACTAAGCCCCTAGTTGCCTCTCTTCATTTCCTCTTTCTCCTTTAAAATGCTTAGTCACCTCTGTGCAAATCCAAGTTCAGTTTACACGGACTCTTCTCCTTATTGTAATAATTATCCCTGAATAAAATCTGTCCTTACTACCCAAATTAGTGTGTGACTTATCTTTGACTTTGGTTAGACTAGAGAGCTATACTGGTTTCCTAGCATCATTTCTCTTACTACCTTCATTCAAATATTCCTACAAGGGATCCAGACTTCATCTGTGACCAATTTAACATATTTGCATGAAATTGCTCTAAAACTGAAAGCCACATATAAGAGTAAGCATCATAGCTTTGTTCAGCTTGTTGTTAGGTACCGTGGAGTCAGTGTCTGACTCATAGTGAGCCTATACACAACAGGCAAAACACTATTGTCAGTGCTTCTCTGCTGTTCATAGAGTTTTTAACAGCTGATTGTTTGGGGAGTGGGGTACCAGGTCCTTCTCCCAAGCCTACAGCACCTGGTGTTCTAGGGCGGTCTCCCATCCAAGTACTAACCAGGCCCAAACCTGCTTAGTTTCCAAGATCTGAAGGGATCGATGCCACAGTGCTATGGCTGCAGGTGATTAGTACCATTGCAGACTTAAATTTTAAGTGATTCTTTAGTAGGATAATACAAATACAGTTGTACGAGGTATTCAATGAAACATATCTATCCTAACTGGCCCAACAGTATGTCATATGACAAGTCTTTTATTATGTCACAACACTCCCCTCTGGCCTGACTCCACGTTGAAATGCTTGTATAAATTTCTTTTCTAGACAATCAATCTCTCAGTCATTGAAACAACTATTGAGTATTTGTTTTGTGTCTGGCCACATTCTTCATACATGACTATTTTTCTCACCAGCTTCCCTTAGATCAGTCTCATTCCTTAAACAGATTTGACCAAAAGAGCTTCATGTTCGATCATGATTGTTGTCACTATTTTCCCACTGTTTTCATATTGGTTTGAGTTTCTCATTGATAATTTAAAAGGTAATTAAGTTAGTCTACTGCACTATGTGCGATACATGATGCCCAAGGTTTCACAAATTGGTCTGCTTATATACAAAATAATACCTGGCTAATACTAATTTATCAATCTACCATGGTTCTTCAGGTGATCCATGATCACCTTTAATATAATTTTGGTACCAAGCTGCTGAAAAGAATGACAAAAAAAGACATCTAATTTTCACTTGCTTAATGTTGGTCAAAATGTTGTGGAACCTTGTATCCTTTTGCATTGTATCTTTTGAATATGGTCATCTGAAAGCTTAACTGTATCAATTATGTGAACTTGTGTATATCCTTTGATTAAGATAATGCTGTCAAGATTCACTTGTTTCACTGGTAAGTAAGAAATGGCAATTATAAGCAGAATTGCCTTAGAACTACAGTTTCCAAACCCTTGGGTGAGTTTTAGCTTTTATTATATGGGAACAAAAGCCAGTAATTGAACTTCAGATTGTGTAGGAAAAAGCAAATAGCGATACTGACATTGGACTCTTGTAATCTTTCAGGATTCAAAAATGAGAATATTTAGGTGGTCAGGGAATATTCTTTATGGGACTGACATTTGAATTGGGCTCTGAATGACAAGAACAAAATATCCAGGTTAGAATCTGGGAAAGAGTAACAGAGGCACAGTGGATACCAAGGACAAAGGTGTGCAAGTTAGAATGAGTATAGTTTTCAAGAAGCAGAAAGAAGTCTAAAGGCAGTCAAGGCATGGTGAGAATAAGCGGGCATAATGTCAGGTGAGGGTGGTGGAACCAGCCACACATGATTACACATAGGCTGCAGGTACCAGAGAAAGAGGTCTCAATATTCTTATACCCACAGAACACAATTAAAGGGGTTTTCACAAGAACAGCAGCATGGTTCCATCTCCATTGTTAAAGGAGTCCTTTGGCCATCGTATGAAGACTAGACACGGGACTTAAGCACTGAAGCAGGGAGGCAAGATCAGAAGATGTGGACAGTAAAATGCAGAAAGAGATGACCATAGCTGGATTAGAGAGATAGTGGAGGTGGGAAAACAGGAGAGGTAAAGTTGGCTGCAGTTGATTGACTGGATTAGTGAGGAAAGGAATAAACTTTGAGGTGACTCTGGCTTAGACAACTGGTCTGGTGGACAGTATTATTGCCATTTACAGAAATGGAGAGTGTTCACAAAGAGGCAGAATTATCTCTTGTTTTGAACTTAATTTTGAGAAGCTTATCAGTTGCAGATATCAAGTAAGCAATTAACAGTTTAGACATGCACTTCCTGAGAGATCTGTGCTAGTGATGTAAAGTTTGGAATTACCAGCATCGAAAGCACAGTAAGAAGTGAACTTGAAATTAAAAACTAAACTGAGGGAGACATTGAAAGGAAATAGAGGTATAGGATAACTCTTGAGAGATTCCTGTGCTGAATAGGCAGAAAAAGTGAAAAAAGGAGGCCAGGTTTAAAATAAGAAAAAAGCAGCAGCAGCAGCAGCAGCAGCAGCAGCAGCAGCAGCAGCAGCAGCAGCAGCAAAAGTGTCATAGAACACAAGAGATAAAAAGTGCAGTTTGAACCAAATCTGTGGCACATGTCTGTAATCCTAGCAACTCGGGAAAGTTAAAGCAGGAGGATCACAGGTTTGAGACCAGAGGCAGCCTACACAGTTAGTGAAACCTTGACTCAAGATAAAAAACTAAAAAAAGGGGCTGGAGTGCAGCTCTGTGGTAGAGCACTAGCCTAGCAAGTATGAGGCCCTGGGTTCAACTCCCATTGATGCCATAAAAAAAGGTGCAATGTGAAAGAGTGAACAAGTGTATCCAATGAGAGAAGTACCATAAAGCATCCAGTAGCAATGTAGATGTGCTCTTGAAAAGAACAATTTTCACTGATTGATAAAAATTGTTTTAATTAGTGGGTATGAGAAATGAAAGTTTCATAGAAAATGCTTCCCAAAATTCAAGAAATGAAGAAGAGAAATAGTAGAGTGGCTAGAAAAGATGTGGAAGCAAAAAAGTGATGTTTAAACATGGGAGATTCTGGAATACATTTCTATACTTATAATAATGATCCAATAGAAAGAGAGTGGGAATACAGGAGAAGAGATAATGAAGGAAGTAAAGGCCTTGAAAAGGTGAGGTAGGGTATGATAGAAAGAATATACCATATATTCTCAAATCTAATCCTTTTCCAAATCCTAACCACATTCAGATTTTGGCAATATTTTTAAGCAGAAGAATGTTAGTTCACAATTTTAATTCACTCCTTTACTTCAACCACTCCTTATCCATAGGGTGACTGGGTAAATAGGATAATGAAGTGATGGAGAGTACTGATAATGTCTAAGTTATGAGTAATGATGAATGTGATGAATAATAATAATAATACATTATAATAATGATAACAAAATAATAAATTATTGCATTGTATTGTTTTTATGTGTACAATGGTTCTATAATTTTTCCCCCAATCAGCTCTCAACCATGAATCTAGTCCAAACATGTTTCTAATTTGCATCTGATTTTTTAGGCCTCTAAAACTGTTGAAAGAATACAGATTACATTCAAGAATATACTGTATGACCCTTGCTAGGAATGTCCTTTGAAAGAGGAAGAATACGGGAGCAAATTTAAGTTAAGTTTCTAGATTTGGTTATAAGAATATATGATTTATTTCTTTGTGAGACCTTCATTATTTCAGTGGGACATATGCAAATTCATTAGCTAAGTGGAAAGGGAGTGGAAGAGGGTAGGAGATTTGAAAAGAAGGAAGAGGTATGAAAATTTTCTCCCTTCAAACAGGAAAGTAGTCTTTTCTTTACAAAAATAGCATAGGGTTTTCAGGAAATATTGAGAACCCATTTGAGGTTTGTGGTCACAAATCTGCAGTTACATGAATTCAATCAGTTTCAAGTTTTTTTTTTTTCTTGTGGGATTTCACTGCATGAATATAGATACAGAGAATATAGAGCTTGGCTTGTGGGTTTTCTGGGAGTATAATGGAATCATAAAAGACTTGTGTCCACAAAAGAGTGAGTATATTTCTGGATCTTTCAACTGAAGCTGGATTTAAGAGGAAATAAAGTCTAGAGTAAATGATGGGGTCAATGGGAATCTTTGGGCCTTTCTTGTTTTGTTTTGTTTTATTTGTTTTTTCCTCAGTACTTGGGAGTTGAATCTAGGGACTTGCACATACATTGCAAGTGCTCAACCACTGAGCTGTACCCAAAGCCCATTTTTTTATGTTTTTATTTTGACACAAGTTTTCCCTAAATTATGCAGGTTGCTTCTAGCCTTGAACTCATGATCCTTCTGGCTCAGACTATTGAGTTGCTGGGATTACAGGCATGTACCATTGCACCTGGCATGGATTGGAGATCTTAAAGAGGTTCAGATAATGTTTCTCTGATACTCTTTGAGAAAATATACAGTAAAAATAAGACATGCATTTGTATTTTGAGGTGAGATTGTGACTGTTGACAGCTACTGTTGGATTGTAACCACGACAAAGTATAACTGAAGTGAAGGAAATGGACCCAGGAGACTCATTCACTCATTCACTTTCTACCTGCCACACTTTAAGTCATGGATTCACAGCAGTGAACAAAACAGACAAAAACTCCCTGCCCCAAAAGATTTTAGATTCTAGTGGGTAATAGATGTGACACACAATACAATACTGTCTGGCAGGACAAGTGGCAGAGGATAAAGATAGAGAGGTAGCAGAGGCCTGATCATGTACAAGACTTCATCAGTCATGATAGAGAATCCAAATTTTTTCCCTAGTGTGGAAGGATGTGGCTGAAGGATTTTGAACTCGGGGAGAGGAATGGATCACTAGGGCTACTATTTGGAGAACAGACCATTTGTGGGCAAAGAGGTCTACTAAGAAGCTTCTGTACTGGTATAAGCAAGAGACTACGGTTCTTCCCTCCATGAAGGCAATTATGGTAGAGGTAAAGGCACAGGGGCCAGACATGGTGGCTCATGCCAGTAATCAACTTACTGAAAAATATGAGGCAGGAGGATTATGAGTTCAAGGCCAGCCTGGGCTACACCTTTGACTGCAGCAATAACACTGTGGTGTCTGATCCTATCAGATCTCAGAAGCTAAGCAGGGACAGACCTGGTTTGTACTTGGATGGGAGACTGTTTGGGAACTCTAGGTGCTGTAGGCTTGGGAGAAGGACCCAGCAACCCACTCCCCCAAAACAATCAGCCATTGAAAACCCTATGAATAGCAGAGAAGCACTGACAATAGTGTTCACCTGTTGTACATAGGGTCACTATGAGTCAGACCCTGACTAGACTGTACCTAACAACAACAACAGAGGCAAAGGGGTTGAATTCAGTAATGTTTCAACAATAGAATGTGTGAATTCTCAGTTCTTGAGTGGCAGTGCTTGAGAGGCTTGTATGACTTTTTTTTTTTGTAGAGGGTTGTCTTTTTTTTTTCCTTTTATGCAGTACTTAGGGGTTGAACTCAGGGTCTCACACATACTTTGAAAGTGCTCTATTCCTGGGCTGCAACTCCAGGCCCTCTTTTCTTTTATTTATTATTTTGAGACCGGGTCTTGCTGAATTATGAAGGCTATGTCTGCCTCCTGTGTTGCTGGGATTGTAGGCATGTGCCATTGAGCCCCACTATGAAACATGGCTCTTTGTGATCTGCTTAGTTTATTTAACCCCAGGACACCAATTCCGCACAGCTTCCTGGCATGCCCAGAACTCAAAGTGAGCAACTTTCTTCACCTTTATAGTTGCATTAAAACAGGTCTCATGAACAACCATGTAGATGAGTGCACCGTGGACCTTGAAGATGGGTTGAGAAGAGCTAAAACAAATGCACTAAAATTACAGATACCAAGGGAATGCTGCATTTTCTATTATTTATCTTTATTTGATTTAATAGTAGCCTGCAGTTGAGTTCTGTTTTGAAATCCAGGAGAGTGCACATATACTTTGCAGTTCAACATCAGAACATGATAAATTCAAGAGATAAATTTGGATCTACCTAAAAGCTCACAAAAATGTCACAGAAAGACACTGGTTGCATATCACAGCTCAGTATATTTTAGTATGTACACATTTCTTGGTCTTGTGTCTGTACTGTTGTTGTTGTTGGTGGTGGTGGTGGTGGTGGGTGCCCTCGAGTCAGTCCGACTCATAGCGACCCTCATAGGGTTTTCAATGGCTGACTGTTTCAGGATTGCCTTGGGAGTGGATTGCCAGGTCCTTCTCCCATTTTTTGTGGTACTGGGAGTTGAACTTGGGACCTCAGAGACTGCATTGCAGCGCTCTAGGATCTATAAAATGTAGAATAGATGTAGGTGGGAAAAATAATCATTATTTGATATTATTTTTATTTTAGGAATGTGTCTTTGCACTTATCACATAAAATTTGGCAGAAAGCAGTGACTGTTATTGGCTTTCATCCTTTCCTCAAGCACTACCCTCTTTTCTGGCTGAGCTAAAGAGCAGCCAAAAGCATCCTGAAAGCCGAGTGCAGTGGCTCATACCTGTAATCTCAGCAACTCTGAGGCAGAGGTAGTAGGGTCATGAGTTAAAGGTCAGAGGCAGTGTGCATAAATTAGTGAGCTTGTGTCTCAAGATTAAAAGCAAAGAGGGGTTAGGGGTGCATGAGGCTCTTGGTTCAGTCCCCTAGTACTACAATAATAAATAAATAAATAAGTAAATAAATAAATAAATACAAGAATCCTAAGATATTAATCGAACGGTGTTGAAGTAAGACAAGGGCTCTAGGTACTGAGAAGCCAGGGTATGTAAGAACTATTCTTTTAAATATCAAAATTACTTTAAATCCTGTCAGGAAAGGTAAGAGAAAGTGACTGTAACTCAGGTCCTTAAAGCTCCAACAATGGAAGGGAAAAGATAAGGAGGTCTGTGGAAGCCAGTGCTGAGGAGAGAGTGAGTGCAAAATGCTAATGGCAAGGATGCAGTAGTAAGGGCTTCTATAACAGTAAGGGGAGGAGGGATGGGGGGATCGGGCCTCTGCAAAGCAGGAAGCTGGCCACTGTACTTCCAGGTGTGAGCTTTTAAGAATGTGTGAAAACAAAAACCTTCTACCAGCTGGCAAGTATTCTCAGGGGAGAGCCGGCATTTAGTCAGGGCAAGTAGGTAGAGAGAAAAGACTGGAGTGTCCTAGTCATGGAATAAGATGTTCAGAGGACACAGTACAAAGTGGTTATTGTCTTCATTTATCAATCTGAGGTGCACTGACGCTCAGAAATGATCATTTTTCCAGAGTTAAAGCACTTTTAGGTGGCAGCAGAATTTGACTCCTTATACAATTTTATTACTCCAAAATCCATACAGGACCATGAGGCTAATTTAAATGTAATGTTAGAGAAATGTGGTTATTTCACATGCTTTAGCCTGCAAAGCATTGCAACACAGACACTTAACAATGCTTTTTGTGGTAATACGGACATGGATTCTCTGCTCACTTATGAAAGATCCCAGCAGGCTGATAGAGAATTTACTGTCCAATAGTCTGAGAGTTGACTGTGCCTTTAAGAAATTTGTTCAAGTGCTGCTCAGGGCTAACTTTGCACTTTGAAAGCCTTGTACCTGCTTTAAAATGGGCCTAGAACAAAAGCAAGGAAAAATAGATTTGGTTGTGGAATAATGTTGGGCTAATTCACAATGTGGGTAAGAGCCACTTACGCATTCAGGTATAAAACATGTTATGTAGAGCCCTGAAAAACACAGCTTTATATCCCTGTTGCCTTTCCTGCATCAGTTTTTACATTCCAATTTGCTTTTCGTATTCAATGATAAAGTTGTTATAAGGTTAATTCTGGCTAAAGTATGAAATCTAACTTTTTTTTCTTTCAAACTTGATCTGGTCAAAAGGTGGCTGAGACAGTTGGTAGGGTTGCCTTAGCAACCAGTACATACAACAATAAATAGAAGTCCCTATGAACTTTGGGGCAAAGGCTTTCTATGGTTCAGAGTATAAATTATTTTAAAACACAATTTTGACCTCTTTCTCCAACTATTAGAAAAAAGAAATAATGTATATGGTAGTTACATTTTTGAAATAATATTTTTCTAACTAGCAGAGCTAAGGAAGCTAAAACTACCACCACCACCACAACACAACAAAACAAAAACCAAGTGTCAACAGAGATGGAGAATGATAAAGCCCTGACTTGCTTCAAAGGTGAAGGAATGCACATGGGGAGGGTCTCAGCTGGAGGCTGAGGCTTGCATGCACACCTCAGTGGAGGGGATTCCCTGCCAGCGGTGGAGGGGAAGCCTCAGATCTTATCAAACAGGAAGTCATCTCCCACACCACCTGGTAGCAAACGTCTCTTCTGTGATGTAATTTTACTCAAGATGTTCGGAGAAGTGGGGTTCAGGTTTATGAAGATACTGAGAGTCTGCATATGAATCCCAAGTCTCCCAAACCCATTCCTCATCCTTCCTCCAAGAACAGAAGCTATTAATAAATCTTAACTGGTATCAGAGGGTCAAAAAAGCCCCCAGAAATTAAATTTTGCTATTTTTTTAATTCCTGAGGCTAGAGATAGAGCTCAGTTGTGGAGATCTTGCCTAGCATGTAATATTCCTACTTGTCATGCAAACTTGTTCCATGTAATCTCAGTACTCAAGGCTGATGTCAGAGCCTATTGAGGTCACATGACCCCACAATACCACTTACACTGCATGTCATTTTCCATATTTTCTGATTGATTTCATGAAATATTGGTTTTATAATTTTTAGGATATCCACATTATAAAACAAGAAACTTTTATGTTATTTTTAGTTTTGTTTTGTTATTATTTTAAAAAAATGATTTGAATTTTTTAAGTACCTTTAAATTTTTCCTTATTTTTTGATAGATATTGTTACTTGCAGGAATTCTATATTAACATCTTTCAAAAGATGCTTTAGTTCATGTAACAATATAATTAAACCTTGAAAACAAATATCTTTAATAATAAAAGTTTTTTTTTTTGTTATGTGGTCTTGGTAACACCACAAACTGATATCAATTAAGTTGACAATACTAGGTAAAGGGAGGGTGGCCCATGCCTCTAATCTCAGCACTCTGGAGGCTGACACTGGAGGTTTGGAAGTTTGAGACCTGACTGGGCTACACAGTGAGGCTCTGTCAGAACAAAACAAACAAAACAATATGCCCTTCTAGTCATTAAAGCATCTGCAGCCATAGCACCCTGGTATCCAATCCCACCTGATCTCGGAAGCTAAGCAGGGTCAGCCTGTTTAGTCCTTGGATGGGAGACCACCTGGGAATACCAGGTGCTGCAGGTTAGGGAGAAGGATCTGGCAGCCCACTCCTGAAACAATCCACCATTGAAAACCCTATGAATAGCAGAGAAGCAATGACATAGTGCCAGGCATGGCACAGTGTTGGAGAGAGTTTCGTTCTGTTGTACATAGTGTCAGTATGAGTCAGACCTGACCTGATGGCACCTAACAACAAGTCATTAAAGCAAAGAAGTAATGAAAGATTATTTCCTGGAGAGATGGCTCTAGCAAGAGACCATTATTACTTTTGAGATGTTCTGATATTTGGGGTCTCCTTAGAAAAGAAGTAATTCTACTACATCACTTTACAATGGTGTCTGTAGATGAAAAAAAAATCCCCCCCACATCTGGATTTCTACAGGGCCTATAGTACTTCTTTCAAATGGGTATTTAATGGCAAAAGTCACAAGGTATTTTTTAAAATCTCCAAAATCAAAGACAATGCTCAAAATAAACTGGAAAAAAAATGACTTGGAACAAGAAGGTAACTCAATATAGTCTAAAGCAAACATTATAAAAACTATTTAAATTCTCAGTTTGAAAAGACTGAGTAGCAAATCTATGAAATGAGAGCAGGACATGATTTAAAAACACCCATGAAAAGTAAACTTGTGATAATCAAAATTTTTAACAATGCAATCAAGGCATCAGAAGATTTTCAACATAAATCTCCTGAAATCTGAACAAAAACATAAAGAAAAGAATGGGTTATGGTTTGAATGTGTCCCCCAAAATTTATGTGTTGGAAACTTAAACCCAAAATTCATATTTCATAGTATTTGGAGGTTGGCACTTTGGCAAGTAATTAGAGTTAGATGAGGTCATAAGGGATATGCCCTTCTAGGATGGATTAGTGGCTTCATAAGAAGAGAGACCTGTACAGGCATGTTTGCTTTCTTACCAGGTCATATTATAATACATCACTAAGGCCCTCACCAGATGTGCCTCTGAACCTTGGACTTCCTAGTCTCTAGAGCTGTGAGTAATAAATCTTTGTTTTTCTTTATAAAGTATCCAGTCTCAGTTATCGTCTTATAGTAGTAACAAATGGATTAAGACAAGACAGTCAGAAGAAAAAGATAAAAATAAGTGAAATATATCTATGAAAGGTCTAGCAGCTTCATAATGGAACTTCTATTAAGAAAGAATGGCAAGAAATGGAGATAATTAAATTTTAAATGAAGTGATGATACAAATGATTCCATAATTGAAGGAGAGCTTTCAAATTTAAAGAGTCCATCATTTGCTCAGATAAATTAATGAAAATGGATACCCAACAGATTATATTATCTTGAGATTTTAGAAAGGAGAAGAGCAGATTTTAAAATCTTTCAGAAATGAAAGACAGTGTTCAGCTAAATAAATGGGCATAAAAATGGCCAATAGCAATATATCAGAGATAAATTTGGAGAAAAAGTGCAAAGATTCAAACCTGGGGATCAGTATCTCATCTGAGTCCTAACCCAAATTCCTAACCTCTCCAGGCTTTTTTATCCTTCTTATTTTGATATTGGGAGGTTGAACCCAGGGCCTCACACATGCCAGGCAAGTGCTCTATTACTGAGCTACAACCCTAACCTCAACACCTTTTTTTATTTTTTATTATGAGATGGGGTCTTGCTAACTTATGAAGGCTTCTTCTGGCCTTGAACTCAAGATCATCCTGTCTTAGCCTCCTGAGTCACTAAGATTGTGTGCCAAGGTGTCCAGCTCTTTGCTCACTTTTGATTAATCATAACATGCAGGTAATGATGCTACCTACTTCACAGTGTTGAGAAAAGTAAATGAGATAGTGTACATGATGAACACTCAACAAATATCAACAATATTTTGATAATATGACTACCATATTTTTCAACAAGTACTCCTGACTAGAAAGAATTGTCTGGGGAACTGAAAGGATGTAATATCATCATTCAAGTGTTTATTAAATGAATAAGGACTTATTAAGCATGGAACACTAGCAGAAGACTGAAATATTTATCCATACACTTGAACATATTGAAATT
>VMDO01014366.1:5884-54958 GCA_007922755.1 Pedetes capensis | reverse complement strand
GTCAGCAGTGGCAGAAAGTCGCTGCTACTTTTAGGGCTGGAGAAAGAAGGAAGGAGGTGAAGTTACTAGATCCTAGGGAACAGAGCCACAGAATAGGAGCTGAGAAAATAGAGCAGTGCTACCCAGTGAGACTGCAATCACAGAGGAGACACAGCTACTTACCAGAAATGCCTGCCAACTAGAGAGGGGCAGAAGTATGCCATCTTCTTTTTCCTGTATTCCAATCTCCTGCTACTGCTGCCTACTGACCCAACCTAGCTGGAAACCAGTTGCCCAGGGGACATGGAAAATATAGCAAATGGTTAGGTCTCTGTGATACGAAGCAGACCAGGGGGGAATGAAGAATGGGTCTGAGAGTAATGAAGCCAAATGACCCATGCAGAGTCCAGGAAGATTTGAGAATACTTCTTGGATGACTCTTACTCAGAATCTAAGGTGTGGAGTAGTTATGAATGTCAATCACAGCAGTGAAATCACATAATAGATCTTACAAATGTGTGCTAAAATGTCCATTCAAATACATACTGAAACAACATTAAAAATTCAGCATTTCTGAGCCCCTATTGCCTACGGCAGTGACCTTAACAATATACCACCTATAGACACTTCCTCTTTTCCTAATGCCTTCTTTCTGCTCTCTCACTCTTGATTTCTCAGATCACCTTTCAAAAAACCACCTGCACCCACATCAAGCAAGGTCATGCCTGGGTGTTTCTAAAGTTTTCACTTTCCTTTCTGCTATTTGACAGTGTAGTAGACGTTAAGACCTCAAATGTAAGGCAGTTTTCTGAGAGTCCTGACTATGGTAATGTTGATGAGTCTACTTCCCACACACTAGCCCCCAGGTTGAATGGGAAAAATAAAGGCTTAATTTCCTACGAGTTGATCTAAAAAGGATACAACCAGTCCCCCTTACGTGAATATTTTTGACCCAAAAATTTATAAGCCGGTGGTAGTCCTCTGGATTGAATTACTATTCCATAGAGAGATGATTAAAAACAAGCCACCACGCCTAGGCACTCTTATATGGGAACCCCAAACTAAATAATATTTTCTTGTTATTGTGTTGGCTCTTCGGGGCTTAGGACAACAGATGCTCTTCCAGAAACTGCATTTTCAGATTTTCCTGCATCACCAAAAAGCTAAATGAAAACATTTCTAATTTGGCACATCCGAAACATGTTTACTTGAGCTGTGACCATCTCACATCACACTGCTCAATAAGTATGCTTATGTAACATATTTATTAAAAGATTAATAATGATATCACTAAAGAAAACTTCATCTCTTAGCTAATGGAACTTTCCAAAAAGCAAATTTTCAGCAATTTTAGGTGTGCTTTGGCCAAAATGGGAAGAAGGTGAAATGTCTTCTTGGTCCCCTGGGCCTTGACTTCTTGCTTGCTCTTCTTCCACCTTCACACACCACCACTCTTCAATCCCCTCAGTTCTGTACATTCTAGAATTGATTCTGGCCCTCTCAGAGGGTTGTACACTGTCCCTTCCCCAAGGGTTTCTGACATGCATTTTGGAATCCCATAAACTCCCCGAGTCTGGGGTTTAGCTCAGTTGTTAGAGTGCTACTCCACACTGTCTTGAGGATGCGGGTTTGGTCCCCAGCACCGCAAAAAATGGGAGTAGGATGTGGCAATCCACTTCTGAAGCAATCCCCAAATAATCAACTATTGAAAACCTTATGAAGGACACTATGAGTTGGATCTAAATCGACGGCACCTTACAACAATGATAAACTCCCGAAAATAAAATGCAAATCTGTATCGGCATTCATAGACTATTTTTATTCTGGGAAGAGTAGAATCCCAAAAGAGAGTCTTTTTAATTATCAAGCATTTATATAGCATTACTATGACCAGGCACTGCATAAATATTAACTTATTTAGCCATCATAATAACCCATATGGGCTGGGATTTAGTTCAGTTGGTAGAGCGCTGCTCTGCAGTCTCTGAGGTCCTGAGTTCGATTCCCAGTGCCGCAAAATGGGAGAAGGATGTGGCAACCCACTCCCAAGGCAATCCTGAAACAGTCAGCCATTGAAATCCCTATGAGGGTCGCTATGAGTCAGACTCGACTCGATGGCACCTAACAACAACAACAACCCATATGAAGTAAGTTATCCCCATTTTACAATCAGGGACTTTGACAACTTAATCCATCTGCACTTCAATTTCCCATCTGGAAGTGGGGATGAATATCAGGGTATATTTCATAGGAACTACTGTTAAAATACTGAGAAGAATATACAGTAAATACTGCTCATGTCAGTCAGTTGATAATGCAATGAAGCTCTCCCTTGGCCCATTTTCCCAGTGAGTCATCTGAAAATGATTTCTTCCTTCTGTGTGTAAGACTTCCCCTTCAGTTTCTTTTCTCTTTATACTTTTTGCTTCTAATTTCCAAAATGCCTTTGGAATAACTTCAGAAGCACAAGAGGAGAGAGGCAAAGGACTTCGGGAGATCTGATGACCATAACTTATGTTTTAGAAGTTCTTATACAAAGTCAAGATCAGGGGAAATTTTAAGGAAGAAAGTAAAAGGCACAACTAATCATGATGTTTTTAGATTGTGCTCAAGTAGGATGTACCATCTCCTTAGGGCTCAAAGTCTGGCTTCTAAAACACAATATCGATATTTCTGTAGGCTGTGCATATTGGCACATACCTGTAATCCCGGCACTTGGGAGGCTGAAGCAGGAGGATCACAAATTTGAGGCCAATAAAAGACTTTGTCGCTAAATAAAAAGATGAATGAATGAATAAAAAATTAAGAAATATTTCCTAATTGTAAACATAATATGGATTTATGTGGAAAAATTCTTTCTTCTGAATTTTATTTTGTTTTATTTTTTAATTAGCATATAATATAATGGGTTTCACAATGTCATTTTCATATAATTGTATTGTATGTTGTATGCCATTGAATCAGATCTCAATTCATAGTGACTTTATGTACAACAGAACAAAACACTCCCTGACACTGTGCCATGCCCAGTACTGTGTCAGTGTTTCTCTGCTATTCATAGTGTTTGTTTGTTTGTTTGTTTTATTTTTTTGGCAGTACTGGAGGTTGAACCCAGGGCTTCACACTGCATGCTTTGCAAGTGCTGTGCCACTGAGCTGCACCCCAGCCAATTTTTTTTACTTTTTGAGACAGGGTCTCTCTAAATTATGCATACTGCCTCTGGTCTCCAACTTGTGATCCTCCTGCCTCTGCCTCCCACATCGCTGGGATTATAGGTGTGCACCACTGCACCCAGCATTCACAGGGGTTTTAATGGCTGATTATTTCAGGAGAGGGTTTCCAGGTCCTTCTCTCATTTTTGTGGTGCTGGGGGTCAAACCCAGGACTTCAGAGAGCATAAAGCAGTACTCTACCAACTGAGCTAAACCCCAACCCAACTGTGTTGTATTATTCACCCTATATGGAAAAATAATTGTAAACCACAGAAAAATATAAAGAAAAACTAATGGGAGATCTGGGCAGATATGAAGGGACAGCCATTCTGTAGCTCACACACATTGGCAATTATCAGTTGCTTCACGTTACTCATATGAGTAAGGTGTTCTACCTTTCCCTGGATCCTCCTTTAGCTGTGCCAGTTCCTAGGCTAGGTGTGCACTTAATTTTGTGATGAAGGGCACCTTCCACAGGACATCCATACCACCAAAGTCTAAGGCAACAAGAGCTAACATGGGGTTCAGTCTGTTCTCATGAGCTA
This sequence comes from Pedetes capensis, assembly GCA_007922755.1. Lineage (NCBI taxonomy): Eukaryota > Metazoa > Chordata > Mammalia > Rodentia > Pedetidae > Pedetes > Pedetes capensis. Next base: position 51,222 of record VMDO01014366.1, on the reverse strand, counting down.
GAACTCATGCAGTGGTTTCCAGCTTGTTCTTGCTCTTCCATCTTACATTCATCCTCCTATCTTGACTGCCTGTCCTATAGATGTCAAGTTCCAGCATCAGATGTGAAGACAACAGTCTTATAAAGACTGCAAACCAGCTCCCACAGTTGCATAAAGTCAAATCCCTATAGTAACTCCATTGGAGATACAGAATTTGTGTGTGTGGCGGGGGTGTATGTGTATGAGTGGGGGGGACTTCGTTGTTCTCCTGTGATTTAACACTGACTTATACAGTTGAAATAGCAAACTCGTGAAACAATCAGATTAAATGGTCTATAGCTACATTGTCCAACATGACAGCCAATAGCTACATATGGCTATTTAAATTTAAATTAATTAAAGTTGAATTCAGTTCTCCAGTGAGGTTTCAAGTCTTCAGTAGTCACCTGTGGCTGATAGCCACTCTACTGGGCAACACAAATATGGAATACTTCCATCACCACACAAAAAATTCTATTAGACAATGCTGGCCTGTAGGGATAATGGCTAGTATTTAGTGAACTCTTACAATGTCTCAGATGAATTACAGGTAATCTGTTTTACATGTATTAACTCATATAACTCTTTTTTTATGTGTGTATATGTGGTTTGGGGTTGGTTTTTTTTGTTGTTTGTTTTTTTTTTTTTTTTTTTTTTTTTTTTTTTTTTTTTTTTTTTTTTTTTTTTTTTTTTTTTTTTTTTTTTTTTTTTTTTTTTTTTTTTTTTGAGACAGTGTCTTGCTATGTAGCCCAGGTTAGCTTGGAACTTGTGGTGGAGCCGAAGCTGGCCTCAAACTCACAATCCTCCTGCCACAGCCTCCTTAGTGCTGGGATTGTAGGCATGTGACTCCACACCTGGCTTGTGTAACACTACAATATAGGTACTGCCACTTTACAAGGATTAAATACCTTGTTAAGGTCAGAGGTAAGATTTGGCCCCAGGAAATCCAGAGCCTGTAAGTCTTAAGCTCATGCCACACTGGAAAGGTCCCAGTGACCTGGGTTGGCACAAAGGGGAGTGGGTGGCTCTGGTGGAATTTCCTGCTCACAAATGACTCACTCCAGTTTGGACAATAAGCATCTCAGTAGTGACCATAATGGACTCCTCCAGTGTCCTTAGATCAGATGAACGTGGGTTCTTATTTGATCTTAAGAAGGAAAGGATGCCAACCTCAACGCACGGTACCTTCCAATGGCAAAATGAGACTTACCAACAACTCTGGCCAGAAGGGTACAATCATATGTATTAGTTAAAGTCATGAAAGCTGCTACAATAAATAAACTCTGAAATCTAAGGGGCTTTAAACACTACCAGTTTGTTTTCCATGGATGAAGTCCAATCAGCAGCCTCAGTAGGAGACTGGGGGCAAGGGAAGCAGAAAGGAGTGGCACTCAGGGACCTACGCTGACAGAGGCACTGCTCCCTTCAACATGAAGATCCCAAGTTTGCTCTTGACAGCAACTTCCAGCAGGCAAATGAGAGAAAGACAGGGAGGAGAATAAGGTGGGACACTTTAAATTTTTTTAAGTCTTCAAATTAAATTTAATTATTATTTTTTGGTGTGATATTGGAGGGTTGAACCCAGAGCCTTGCACATACTTTACAAATGTTCTACCACTGAGCTACACCCCCAGCCCATACTTTACTTTTTATTTTTGAGACAGGGTCTCGTTAAGCTATGCAGGCTGTCTCTAGCCTCAAACACAGGATCTTCCTGCCTCGGCCTCCAGAATTGCTGGGAGGCTCACATCACCACACCCTGGCTTGTTGTTGTTGTTGTTAGGTGCCGTCAAGTCCTGTCCACTCATAGCAACCCTCATAGGGTTTTCAATGGCTGGCTGTTTCGGGATTGCCTTGGGAGTGGATTGCCAGGTCCTTCTCCCATTTTTGTGGTGCTGGGAATCGAAATCCAGACCTCAGAGACTGCAGCGCAGCGCTCTACTAACTGAGCTAAATCCTGGCCCACACCCTGGCTAGGTGGGAGATTTTTAATGGCTAGGCTCAGAAGTGACACACATCACTTCTGTCCACATCCTTTGGGCAGAATTCAGTCACATGGCCACTGTTAATTATGGGGTGGGGGTGCTGAGAAATAGAATCCAGCCTGGGTACTGAGGAAGAAGAAAGCTTGGGTGCTATGGCAACCACTGTCTGCCATATCAGACTTAATGAGTACCATTAAGTAACTTATGCCTGTTAAACTAATGATGGGACAGGATTAAAGCTGAAATCACTCTTCCCAGCCACCATTTTCTCTCTTGCTCTTTGTTAGGACATTGACAAGGGCAAAAGTCAGGCAGTCAATATGAATGGGAGTGGGGGACACCCTTGCCACTCTGAGGTTGAATAGGAATCCCTGTGATTTGGGACTCATTCTCTCAGCTTTGCTCCCCACAAACATCCAGATCATGGTGCTTCCAGGACCCTTGAGAACAGGGCTTCCATGTGACGAGCCAGTTCTGTAAACAACTACATACTGGTAAAAACCACTAAGAGAGGTTGAAATTATGGAGATTTCTGCTGCATGGAAATCCTACTTAGTTGGCAAAGCTGCATTTTTGAGTTGCCTCTGTTTTGAAATCACATTACCCATAACCTTTGCGTGGTGCTTCTGAGTCAAAGACTCTTATCAGGCCTGTAGGCCATTGTATGTTGGTGGCTCCTGTTCTAATGGCTTTTCCTTATATTGTCTTTGGCTTATCATGGGCTTTGCTAGTCTAATCAGGAATTCCTCACATTTAACAATCTATAATTGACTTGATAATTTCCTCTGTATGAATAAAATGCTTATGCCCATTTATTGCCAATGGACAAATGGACATGCCTGCTAAGCAAGCTTTAAACATGATTAAGAGACTGGGCTCTCCAAGGCAAGTGACTTGGGTTCAGATGCTGGCTCGGCCTTGAGTAAGATTCTAACATTTCTCTGATTGTATGTCCTTATCTGTTAAACAGGGTTGATTAATTTGAATGAAACCATATTGCATTTATAAAGCATTTTATCACAGTTACTAACAATCATAACAATTCATTCAGACTATAAATTTGTGCCCTTGGATGAACTTTACATAATGAACTGGTTATTTTTGTCTTTGTGTAATAGTATGGTATTACTAGTTTGTAGAGGGCATTTTAAAAAATCATGAAGATAGTTTCTTCTGTGATTTGCATGTATGTGATTTCCATTTTAACTATAAAACATTCTTGTCTATTCTCTAATGCTTGATTATTGAGAGTATCTATTAGAATACTGTTATTGTCTAATTCAAGTTTCAGAAACATGAAATAATTTGCCCCAAATTTTTCCTTTTATTCCTATTTTTGAATGCCCACTGTGCTGGAGTTATAGTGGGGAATGAAACAAAGTCTCTGACTTCAAATAGAATTTACTTTCTTGTGATATTACTTGAAAGTTTTTAAATTCCCTTGAAAATAGAAATTCCTGTGTAATTCAAACTCATCCTCTCCTATTTGTACCCCCAAACCCAGAATTTGGTAGGTGTAACTGTGAATCCAAATGTAAGTAGTGACAAATCATTTTATATTAGAAGCAAGGCAAGAATGCCTATGTAGTTGAAAGAGAACGCAGCTATGTGGCCAGTTAAAGCAAAATTCATGTCCATTTTGTATTATCATTTCTTTATCCTCTAAGTAAAAAAAATTCTATACTGTACTAAATACTGTAGCACCATGAAAGTAATTTCTACCACCCTCTGTGCATTCCTAAAAGAAAAGCAGAGGAAAGGGTATAGGCCAAACAGGACATCCATGTTTTTTTGCTTTTGTTTTTTGTTTTTCTTTTTCTTTTGTTTTGTTTTATTGTGGTACTGGAGGGCTGAACGCTCCACTAGTGAGTTACACCCCCATCCCCTTTTTCATTTTTTTTATCTTGAGACAGGATATCACTAAGTTATGCAGGCTTCCTCTGGCCTAGTACTTATGATCTTACTGCCTTCACTTCCTGAGTCACTGGGATTAGAAGAGTGCACCACCATGCCTGGCAGGACACCCTTGTTAAAGACTAACCTAATTGTTAGTCTGCAGCCATACCACCAGGGTGTCTGATCCCGTCAGATCTCGGAAGCTAAGCAGGGTCAAACCTGGTTAGTACTTGGATGGGAGACCACCTGGGAACACCAGGTGCTGTAGGCTTGGGAGAAGGACCTGGCAACCCCCTCCCAAAAATCAGCCTGCCATTGAAAACCCTATGAACAGCAGAGAAGCACTGACAATAGTGTTTCATCTGTTGTACGCAGTGTCGCTATGAGTCAGACACCAACTTGACAGCACCTAACCACCACCACCACAACAACAATTGTCAGAAACATCATTGCAAAAGTATTTGCAGGTTTTCTTGGTGGTTTTATATGGCACTGTGGTCTTACTAACATGAGCTCTCTTACCAAAATCAATGTGCTTCTTGATATTTCTTGAAATAAGGATGCACCCACTCTCAAGGTTTATTTCAACAGTGTGTTCTCTCAGAATATCAACTTAATCCCTAGTAGCTTAAATCAGTGGAGCTGATGTTTTCATTCCTCATACCTCTTTTAATCTTTATCCAGTGCTTTCAGGGTACATATCCAACCCAGAATGAATGAATCATGGCAAAATCATGTAAAAACCATTTTCAACTGCCTCAGTGACTAAATACTGGGGAAGTAGTTAAGAACCCAAGTCCTAAAATCCCCACAACCTCTACTTTTCAGCTGTGTGAACTTGGAAGTGATTCAAACTAGGCAAGCCCCAAATAAGCACTGTGTGCAGGCTAGTATAGAGAGTTCTGGAGAGCTCCTTTCTGCATCTTGGTACTGCTTCTTTCTGTATAACCTACAAAGTTACTTCATTGCTTTGAGCTTCTGTCTTCCCATAGGAAAGCAAGGATTACAACTTCTCTGTCTATCTCAAGGGGACACAATGAGATGATTTACACCGAAGTGCTTTGTAAACCATGACAACCTACAGAAATGGCCACTTGTGTTGCTGCTGCTACTGTTGTTAATACTTAGTACAATGAGCTACAGGATACTATAGAGACCTGGAGACTTTTCAACAAAGGGCCAGGTGATAACACTGGCAACTGGGAGGAATTTCCCAGCCAACTATGGCCACTCTGGAGTTCTTATCAATTTTGATTTGAAGACATATATTGGCTTCATTATAACTTTAAAAGCCTTTGAAAGTGCCTTATGTTAAAGTGAAGTTTGAGAAAATATGACTTGTAAATCGTGTCCAATTTCACAGTAGGAACTCTGAATAGGAAAACCGCCTTCGAATGGGATCACAGAGATGAATGGTTCTCAGTCCTACTAGACTCACTTTGATCACTTTGAAGAACCCTAGTACCCAGGCTGCAGCCCCAAATCAATGACATCAGAATAGCTGGGGGTGAGACACAGGGGGCAGATATTCCTAAAGCTCCCCCAAGTGATTCCAATGAACAGCCAAGCTTGAGAACCTGGCATAGATAATCAACAGCCAAGACATCACACAAAGATTTTCAGAATGACCTTATGTCTGAGGCAGGCCCCAAGGATCCTTAATAACCCAGGACAATAATTAGGACTCTAACTACTATCCTACTGGGTGGTTCAATTCACAGAATGTCAGCTATCAAAGTGTCTCACCAGGCAAGCAGTTGAGCCCTTCACCCTAGGGGGAGGGGAAACATCCTTGAAGGAGAATTCTAGCCAAGGTACAGCCTCCTCATCAAAGTCGATATAAAGTGTGAAAGGGTAGCATATGTTGTATCAGAACTTACTGTGTTCAGGGATGGGGGTGTGGCTCAGTGGTGAAGTGCTTGCCTAGCATGCACAAGGCCCTAGGTTCAACCCCTGCACTAAAACAAAAAGCACACAACTCACTGGGTTCAGATGACAGAACTGATGATGTAAGCTGAGGGGAGAGGCCCATGTTTCAGAATATCTCTAGACTTTAGACTAGGGTCACAAAGCAATACCAACCAACCAACCAGAGTTTATTGAGTACTTACTATGCACTGGACACTCTGGAGGCCACAAAGAGAAAAATGATGTCACCTTTATCCTTAAGGACCTGTATAACTACATAACTTGAAAGATAAAACTAGGAGAAGGAAGAGAATTCAGGACATAATGGTGGTCTTCAACAATTCCTAGAAGAGTGACCAGATGCATTAAATGTCCACTATGTATTAATTTCAGAGCATTTTAAAGTTTTTGGCACAATTGAGATGTAGAAACAATAGCAAGAATAAATAAACTGAAAATCCCTGAGCTTCCTTTGATGTCTAGGATGGCTCCCTCTTGCTTTGAAGCCTTCATTCCAGAGGTATCGGAAAGGGATCCTGAAATCTGATGATTCAAGGTAGCTTTGTCCTGGGGCTGGGATGGTGGCTCAGTAGCAGAACACCTGCCTAGCATGTACAAGGCCTGGGTTCCATTCTAGTATATGTATGTGTGTGTGTGCGTGTGCGTGTGTGTGTGTGTGTGTGTGAGAGAGAGAGAGAGAGAGAGAGAGGGAGAGAGAGGGAGGAGAGGAGAGGAGAAAGAAAGAAGGAAGGAAGGAAGGAAGGGGAAAGGGAAGGGAAGAAAAGGAAAGGGAGAGAGGAAGGAAAGGAAGGAAAGAGGGGAAGCTTTGTCTCTTTTGCTCTAAAATGGCCCCTGGTTACCCCAATACCATTTGAATAAATGCCTGATATTTGTCTTCCTCCTCTTTCTTTTGGTACTCAAGGTGGTGTCTGGGCTGGGAAGGGGTGCCAGTGCTCTTCTGGCAGCAGGGAGGAGGGACCTGGATCTGTGAGCTTGCCCTGTGCTGAGCCTAGCATTCTCAATGGCCTGTCCAGAGATTTCCTTCACCCTGTAGGATTCCTCAGTGTTCAGCTGGCACCCAGTGTTGAAGGCTGCAGCTAGAGGGCCCCATGATCTGTTCTCTCAGAGTCCTCTCCAGGCCTGTCACATCCTTCACCTAGCTCCTGTCTAGGTTTTCCATTCCATAGTTATTGCAGCCCTGTCTGCACCCTGTTTCTCAACACGGGGGCCATTTTGAATTCTTACCCTGTCACATAAGAGTTAAGAGAGAGTTGGATGGGACACCATCTCTAGTCTTCTCTCTGCCTAAACACACTGCTTCATCATTCCCCATCGCTCCATTTGCCCTGCATTGATGTACAGGCCCCACAAGGAGATCAAGTGGAAAGCAGTATCCCATGTCCTCTGCTTTCAGTTTCTCCCTCAATCTATCTAAAATCTTTATCACTCCTTGTCACTATTTCTACCTGCCAGGAAAAGTCAGGGCCCAACAGACATGCCTGGGTGTGGGACTAAGACTACGGGGGGTTTTGGGATTGGCAGAGCATCAGATCCATGCCATGGTAAGTATTTATAACCTTGTTTTTACAGAAGGAGGATTGAGATAGAGGAAGGAGACGAGTACTGGGTTTGGTATCAGAGGACAAAGTCAAATAAGACAAACATCTCCCTTTCAGGAGGCACACAGCCTACCTTCTGCTTTACTAACGTCTTCTACACAAGGAAGAACAGACTTGGGGGGATGAAGCATGAGAGGGTAAGAGGAAAGAAGACAATGAGGCCTTGAAGAAGGGGAACTGGAAAGGGATTTATCACTGGAAATGCCTGCAGCACAAAAAGATCTAGACCCAGCCCAGACAGAGAGCAAATTGGGGATTATAGCTTATGAGATCACCAAACTGGCTTAAATTTGTAATTGTTTCCAAATGGGGAAGACAATTCTGCAGGAATGAAATTATAGCCATCTTCCAGGATTATGTCATCTCACTCTCTGGAAAACAGAATACTTGTACCTAAAAGAAGGCCTCCTTCAAAGACCAGGAAAAAAAAAAAGAAAAGAAAAAGGCATCGGCACAGCCCAGGAGAGCTAGAGGCAGGACGTAAGTATAGTTACCTGCCAAAGCCCATTTGGGTATCTGGTAGAACGAGAATGACTCCTTCAGATGTCACCAAGTTAGATGAATGCAAGGGTTAAGGTCTAAGGATTCTCTCTGTTGGCCAGCAGCCTAACAAGAGTGTCGGGCCCACATCTCCCTGCTGACAAGAGCTAAAGTCATCTCTCAGGCTTCCAGAGTGAGGCTACTGTCTTCGCTGCCCAGATCGCCCAGAGCCAGGGAATGACACTCTCCAACAGCCTGCCCAAGGCTCACTCTCCTTCTCTCTGGGCTTTAGTGGCAGGCTTACTTTGTCCTCAGACACCTAATCAAAGGCACTCTGGTGAAGTGCAAATAGTACCGACTACTGATTCCAATGGCAAATCTTCCTGGCTGTGGGATTCTGTGCAAATGACTTAATTTCTTCGACACTCAGTTTCTCCATCTGTGAACTGAGGTGAGGCATACCCACGGTGAAGAGTTTTAGGGAGGATTAAGTGAACTAGGGCTGGGATTTAGCTCAGTTGGTAGAGCGCTGCTCTGCAGTCTCTGAGGTCCCAAGTTTGACTCCCAGCACTGCAAAATGGGAGAAGGACGTGGCAACCCACTCCCAAGGCAATCCCGAAACAGCCATGGAAAACCCTATGAGGGTCGCTATGAGTCAGACTCGACTCGACGGCACCTAACAACAACAACAAAGTGAGCTAATGTTCATAAAGTACGTGAAGGCCCTGGACCAGGGCAGGCTCAGAGTCCTCGGTAGCTTTCCTTGCATTCACCTGCTCCTCCCCAGCTTTTCATTCTCCTTTCTCACCTGGCACTGCTGGGACTCAGGGTCCATAGGATGTGCCCAGTGAAAGTGATCTGAGGTGGCAAATATCACCAGGAAGGGAGAAAGAGAAAAGGGAGCACTAGGGGGAGAGATTTAGTTCTCCTGAGGTCAGAGCAGGTTTTATAGAGGTAGGAATAGTTGGCTGCTCCTTGGAAGGGGAGTGTTTCCAAATGGAGATTACTCGGGGAAGCACAGGGAGGGAGTACTGAAGTGACACAGCAGGTTACTAGTACAGGCAACTAGGGAACTCTGGGGGACAACATAGACCACTCCTCAGCATTGTACCACCAAGGGCCAAGAAAGATGGTACCTTTTTGCTTTCTTTGTTTTTTGAGACAGGCTCTCACTAAGTAGGCTGGCCTCAAACTCACAATCTTCCTGCCTCAGCTCCTGAGTGCTGGGATCCCAGGCATGCACCACCACATTGGGCAAGATGGCACATTTAAACATCACCTCTTACTACCCTGCACTGTTGTTAACTCCCTGGCACCAATCATTCTCAGAGACACATGACGGCCATCAGCCATAGGAACTGTCCACAGGTGACCTCTGGGGTGAGTCAAGGGGATATGGGCAGGGTACCAATGGCATCTGCAACAGATGGTTTAACATTTAACTAGACAGATCCACAGATTTGACCACAGGACATGGATGAAAGCCCTACAGCAGTGACTGTCACTTTAGGATTCAGTTATATTTGTATTGTCCTCATGTGTTCTACTCATGTCCCTCCACCTGGAGTGTAAATTCCCTCCATCAAAGATGATGTTCTCCAAGCAGCCAGGACTGTTGGGCACAAGCAAGGCACTCATTACTGCACAGAAGAGAATCCATGTTGAAGTAGCAAGCCAGTCTCCTGGGCCTTCATCAAGACCGGACCTAAGTCATCCTGAACTGAAAAAAAAAAAAACCTGCTTCAGCCCAAAGGTCTTCAGTGTGTTGGGTCTTCAGCCCAACAGGAAGATGGTGGCTCTGAGCCATCGGGGTGATCCAGAACAACATTTAGTAGTTCTTACAATTATGGATTTCACTTTCACTTTTAATTTACAGATGTACAACTACCAAGCAACTGAACCTAGCATAGCAGAATAGCTAAGAATGCCAAAAGGCAGTGCAGCATAGAGGTTAAACTTACATGCTTTGTGGCCAGAGGGCCTAGGTTTGAAATGTAACCTGTTTTAGCTGTTTGACCTAGGGCAAGTTGCTCACCTCCTCTGGGCCTCAGTCTCCTCATCTGTAAAATGAGCTAATTATAGTGCTTATTTCAAAGGGTTATTGGATGAGCTTTACATGAGTTAGCCTGGTATAGGAGCTTACAACAGTGGTCTGTACATGGTGAGTACTAACAAAGTGATCGTTAAGTAACATGAATAAATACTTATTGGGAGTTCTGAGAAACAATAAGGAACCCCTACAGGTTCTAAAACAGGAGAAGGAGGTGGCAATCCACTCCCAGAGCAATTCCGAAATAGTCAGCCATTGAAAACCCTATGAGGGTCACTATGAGTTGGACCCGACTCAATAGCACCTAACAACAGGATCTCAAAACCCAATTCAGGAAAACCTTTGCCTTCATGATTTGGTTTGTGTTTTGTTTTGTTTCAAACATATACTGAGCCTTACAACAGCTCCCTGGATGGGAAGATGGGGCGACAGAGACTCATTGGTTAAATGTTGTTGTTGTTAGGTGCCGTCGAGTCAGTATCTGACTCATAGCGACCCTCATAGGGTTTTCAATGGGCAAATCAAAATCACACCCACAGCAGGCAGAAGGCTTGAGGGGGGCTCTCACCCTGCCAACAGTGATACGTTAGCCAATGCTTTACACCAGTGGTTCTGCACTTGAGTGTGCACCAGCATCACCCAGAGGACTCTTACAGCACACAATGCTGTCCCCCACCCCCGAGTTTCTGATTTAGCAAGTCTAGGATGGGCCCTAGAATCTGCATTTATTTTTCTTTCTTTTTTTGTGGTACTGGAGGGTAGAACCCAGGGCCTTGCACATGCTAGGCAACTGCTCTACCACTGAGTTGCACCCCTACCTCCCTTTTTATTCTTATTTTTATTTCCATTTGTATTATTATTATTATTATTATTATTATTATTATTATTATTTGTGGTACTGGGGGTCGAACCCAGGGCCTCATAGTTGCATGCTTTGCAAGTGCTAGACCACTGAGCTGCACCCTCAGTCCATTTTTTTTTTTATTTTTTTTGAGACAGGGTCTCGCCAAATTATGCAGACTACCTCTGGTCTTGAACTTGCAATCTTCCTGCGCTGCCTCCCCAGCCGCTGGGATTATAGGTGTGAGCCACCTCGCCTGGCTAGCTCCCTTTTTATCTTTATTTTGAGTCAGGGTCTTGCTAAGTTGCACAAGCTGCCTCTGGCCTCAAACTCACAGTCCTCCTGCCTCCACCTCCCACCTCCCTGGGGTTACAGGTGTGAATCACTGAGCTGGCTTCTGCATTTCTAAGAAGCTCCGAGGTGATGTTGATACTACTTGTCTGGAGGCCACACATTAAGAACCACTGCTTTAAGAAATCAGTTCATTAGTGCTATAGTTTGGATCTGAAATATCCCCAAAGGCCTATGTGTTAAAAAGCTTGGTACCCAATTTGGTGCTATTAGAGGCGGTAGAAAACTTTAAGAGGTAGGGCCTATTGGGAGGTTTTAGGTTACTAGGGCGTACCTTTGAAGGGGACTGTGGAACACCAGTCTTTTCCTCTTCCTTTTTCTCTTTGTGTCCTGCCCTGAGGTGAACAGGCTTCCTCTACCTTGTTCTTCCTGCCATGATGTGCTGCCTCATCACAGACCCAAACATGACAGGGCCAATGAACCATGGACAGACATCTCCACAACTGTGAGTCAAAATAAACCTTTCCTCTTTGTAAATTGATTGTCTCAGGTATTTTGTTTCAGTAACAGAAAGCTAATATAATTAGAAAAATGCTTTAACCAACCATCCAGCTTTTCCCTACTTAGGTTTGCTTCAGAGCCAGGCACCTTCCTATTTTCCTGCCCATTTTCAACATTTTAAAATACAGTTTTTCTTTTCTTTCATATTCCCCCCCACTTCCTCAACACTGGGGGGTTAAACTCAGGGCCTCACACATGCTTTACAATGCTCTACTACTCAGATGCACCTCTAGCCCATATTTTACTTTTTATTTTGAAATGGTCTCACTAAGTTACACAGGCTGCCTCTGGCCTCAAACTTGTGATCCTCCTGCCTCCATCTCCCCAGTCACTGGGGTTACAGGCATGCGCCACCATGCCCAGCAAAAAATATAATTTTTCAAAAGATTTATTTCTCATGGATAGCTTTCATTGTGATGAAAGTTTTCACTTATCTTCTACTTTCCTGCCTCACCTAACCCTGTGGTGGGAAAAAGCACCAAAATGTGAGGCTGAAGAGCTGGCATCTTGCCTGGGCTCCACAACTTCCTAAATAATGTCCCTGGAGACATTTACTCATCAGGAAAGCGGGGACACTTGATTTTTTACCCTGCCAAACCCGCAGTGATGTTTTAAAGCTCCAAGGAGATGATGTGTGTAAGCATAGTTTATGTGGATGTCACATGGTCATAAAAGAATTTATATACCATGCTACACATCAGGAGGCATTTTCTCACCCTGTTGATGTCTTCCACTGATTATGTAAACAGTGGTTCTTGAACAGTGTTGGAAAAACCAGTCACATCGGCATCACCTGGACGTTTGTTAAAGATGTCAGTTCTCAGGTCCTGCCCCAGACCTCCTAAATCAAAAACTCTAGGGAAAGGGCTCAGGGATCTGTATTTCAACAAACCTTCCACGTAATTCTGATTGTTGTTGTTGTTAGGTGCCGTCGAGTCAGTATCCGACTCATAGTGACCCTCTGTACAATAGAGGAAACACTATTGTCAGTGCTTCTCTGCTGTTCATAGGGTTTTCAATGGCAGGTTGATTTTTGAGAGGGGGTTGCCAGGTCCTTCTCCCAAGCCTACAGCTTCTGGTGTTCCCAGGCCATCTCCCATTCAGGTACTAACCAGGCCCAACCCTGCTTAGCTTCCGAGATCTGATGGGATCGGATGCCACAGGGCTACAGCTGCAGGCTCGTAATTCTGATACACAGTCTTATTTGAGAACCCTGGTTTTGTGGTTACAAGTACAAAATCTATAGCTATGACCCTGAGTTTGAATCTCAGCTTTCCCACTTCCTGGGAGCTAACATCATCCTTGGGCAAGTTATTTATCTCTCTGAGCCTTAGCTTCCTGATCTAGAAAAATAGGGATAAGGCCAGGACCTCTCCTTCATATATCTGGTTGAGAAGATTAAGAGTCTATAAGCATAAGGCAAGTAGGAACCTGGCATATTATAACCCATCAGTACACACTAAGGTTTTATCATTTCTTTTCTTAAAGCATGCTAGCTTTTTTTTTGTACTGAGGGATTGAACCCAGGGCCCACAAAAGTTAGATAAGTGCTCTACCCCTGAGCTTCACCCCCAGCCCCATTTTTATTTTTTTATTTTGATACAGGATCTTGCTAAATTGTGCAGGCTTCCTCTGGCCTTGAACTTGTGATTCCCCTGCCTCAGCCTCCTGAGTTGCTGGGATTACAAGTGTGCACCTGGGCACCCACTACACAATGACTTCTTAACAACATGCCCCTGTGCCTATTTTTTGAAGGACTATCAACTGTGTTTTAGCTTATTGGGAAGTTTTCCTTTTAGTTTGCATGCAAGTATGCACACTTGTATGTGTTCTTTGGTTATTTGTGTTGCTTGCTGCTAGTAGATTTTTGTTCTATCCAATGAAGATTTCTTGGTCCTGATACCCTTTTCTGAATAAGAAAGGTATTTCCCTGTATGTCCTTCATAGTGTCTTCTTAAATAACATTCATTTCCCAGTCTCATTCCTAATGAGTGTTCTTTACATTTGCATAGCACAATATTCTTTGGGCTACTGTACCCACAGAAATTGCAGCACTAGTATTGCTGGCCTTTTTACTGACTTCCTTGGACACTTTTTCTCCTTGTTTCATAAGCTTCTCAAGATTCTCTTTTCTGAAAATACCATGCTGCTTCATTTGTCTGATTCTCTACTACATTTAAATTTAAAGTATCTACTTTCAAAACAAATAAACATCAGAATAAGTCCTCATATATTTGGTCAATTGATTTTGGAAAAAGTTTGCCAAGACCATTCAAATGGGAAATGACAGTCTTTTCAACAAATGGTGCTGGAAAAACTGGACATCCACAGGCATAAAAAATAATCTCTAAATGGATTAAACGACATAAGAGTTAAGACTATAAGACCCTTAGAAGAAAATGTGGGGGAAAAATCTTCCTGACATTAGATTTGGCAATGCTCTTTTAGATATGATACTTCATCAAAATTTTAAAAAACTATGCATCAAAGGACACTATTAAGAATGAAAAATGCCCCACAGAATGGAAGAAAATATTTGTGAATCATATGTCTAATAAGGGATTGATATCCATAGTATATAAAGAACTCCTAAAAGTTAACAACAAAAACAACTCAAGCCAAAAATGGCCAAAGGATTTGAAGAGACATTTTTCCAAAGAAGATATACAAATGACCAATAAGCACATGAAAAGATGCTGACATCACTAATTGCTAAGGAAACACAAATCAAAACCACAATGAAATGCCACTTCATACTTATCATCAAAACAAAAGAAAATAACAAGTGTTGTCAAGGATGTTGAGAAACTGGAATCCTTGTGCCTTGCTCATAGGAATGTAAAATAGTACAGCCATTGTGGAAAATAATTGGCAGTTTCTCAAAAAGGAAACATAGGAATAATATATGACCTAGCAATTCCACTCTTAGGATATTATACCCCAAAGAATTGAAAGCAGGAACTCAAAAAGATATTTGTATACCTGTATTCATAGCAGCATTATTCACAGTAGACAAAAGGTGGAAACAACCCAAATGTCCAGCAAGGGATGAATAGATAAACAAAATAATGTGGTACATACTTACAGTGAAATATTATTCAGCCTTAAAAAGGAATGAATTTTTGTTTTGTTATTATTATTAATTTTTTTGGTAATGGAAAGTTGAACCCAAGACCTTGCACATGCCAGACAAGTGCTCTCCCACTGAGCTGTAACCCAAGCCCCTTTTAAATTTTTTTGTTATTTTGAGAGAGGGTCTTGCTAATTTGCATAGGCTGCCTTTGGCCTCCAAGTTGCAATCCTCTTGCCTCAGCCTCCCAAGTTGCTGGGACTACAGGTGTATACCACAGTGCTCAGCCTACATGGACTTTGAAAACATTACTTTAAGTGAAGTAAGTCTGCTACGAAGGGAGAAATATTGTTTGTTTCCACTTATATGAGGTAACTGGAAGAAGTGAATTCATAGACAAAAAGAATAGACGTTACCAGGGGATGGGAAGTTATCATTTAACGGGTTCATGGTTTCTAACTAGAATGATAAAAACATTCTGGAAATGGAGAGTAATGATGGTTGCACAAAGTTGTGACTGTATTTCATGCCAAGAAACTGTATGCTTAAAAATATTTATGATGGTAAATATTACATATATTTTACCATAGTAAGAAAAATCCTAAGGAACAAAAAACACATACAAACAGATAAATAGAAAAAAACGAAGGGAAACAAGCACCTTACCTTTCAGAGATGTAACCAGAACAACATGGAGACAAATGATAACAAGGAATATCTTGAACGTTAGTAATACTTCTTCAGGTCTGCCAACATGGCCACACTGCCCACCAGAGAAAAACATCCTGGAATAAAATAAGGGAACAATGGATCATCACAGCTGCCATAATCGCAACACAGCAGTACTCAAAAGGTCATTCCTCAACCAAAGCAACCTCTATCCTGCCTCCTTTACACTACTACTATGGTTCCAGAGAATCAGCAATGCCAAGTGGGCACTGGCGATGAAAAGGAAAGCCTATATTTATTAAGGGAGGGTCACCCAGTAGTATATTATATATAAAATGATAAGCACAGTAGTTCACATGGATTTATGTAAAATACCAACACACATAAAATAGCAGAAGAAATTAAAAGCCAAAATGTTATATACATAATTATTACCACTATATTAAGGCTGGTTTAAGACTATGCTAAGAATCAGAAGGGGTCACAGAATCTTCTAAGTAATCTACCTTTTATTCGTGTCTTATATTATAAAAGGATAGGTACATTGTATTTCCTCTTTATTGCATCTTATTATCATTGCTTTTATTTTTAATAGTCAATAGGTTGACATTACCTATAAAACAACATGTCTATCAGAACTGAATTTAAAAGACTCATTTACCATTTGATATTTTATCCATTCAGCCAATTTTTATTGAGGGCCAAGATGTAGCAGGTGCAATGTGAGAGCAGCATAGAGTGAAACAGAATAAATATAGTGGAGGTGGTGGGGCATGAGCTGGGGAGACAAAAGCACACAGAGAGAACCACACATCCTAAGACTGTGTCTGTTCTGTTCCTGTGGAGGAGTTGGCCAACATAACCCCATGATGAGTAGTCAGAACCCATCATGCCAAAGAGGCTGGCATGGGAAGCTGGGAGAGGAAGAGGTCAGCCAGGAAACTGCAACCCACTCCCAAGCCCAGACACAACAAGGAGGCAGTGAGAGTTCATTGAGCATACTTCTTCTACACAGCCAGAGGGAAAGGGGTTACGACAGCCCAGGCTATGTGTTCTCAACTGGCAGAAGTCCTGGCCAAGGCTACTCATGAATCCAGCCATCACTTCAGCCTCTGCAAGCTGGAGGTGGTCTTCCCTGTGATGAATGAAGACTAAAGAGTATGAGTTCAAAGCTCCCATCTCTGCCATATAATGGGAGTGATTTGGGACAAGTCATTTCCAATGGGTACCTTTCCCCATTTAGCAAACTGGGATAACAGCGTCAACCTGATATTATTGCTATGATGAATAAATAAGAGATCTCTGCTCAGTGGCTGGCATTGTGAATGTACTATAAATACCAGCTGTTCTCTTCATTCATTCATTGGTTCAGTTGGCAAACCTCTATTTTGAACCTAGTATGTACAAGATCGGGGGCTGTGATTTAGCTCAGTTGGTAGAGCACCGCTCTGCAGTCTCTGAGGGCCCAGGTTTGATTCCCAGCACCGCAAACATGGGAGAAGGATGTGGCAATCCACTCCCAAGGCAATTCCGAAACAATCAGCCATTGAAAACCCTATGAGGGTCACTATCAGTCGGATAAGACTCGATAGCACCCAACAACAACAACATGTGCAGGATCAGGTAGTGTAGGAATTAAGGTGATGAGGGCCAGGAAAGGATCCTGTCATTTAGTAGCCATAAGCAGTATTTGTAAAATGAGTCTTTCCTAGATATGGCATGGTAATGTCTTAGACCAGGAGGTGAATCCTTCTTCAAAAGATGGCTTACATTTCCTAGATTAATAAATTATATTATATATTAACATAATATGTTAATAAATTATAAAATGCCTTGATTTGTCCCTTTTCTTGAGCATTCTTATGCCCTCTCTGTTCATAATGGCATATTATTGATCTTCTCAAATGAGTCACGCAAATGAGAATGTTAATACAGTTGTACAAAGATGTATTAGCATCTCTTGGGAGGAAAAATGTAAGTGTCTGCTATAGCCAGACAGCAATATCGATGAATCCCAGAAATATAATGTTAGCCCAGGAAACTACCCATAAAAGAACACATATTGTAAATGATTCCATTCATATGAGAAACAAAAGCAGGCCAAACTGATCGATGGAGTAAGCAGCAAGAAAGTGGTTACCCTTGGTAAGGAGGGGGTTGTAGTTATCACAGAAGTAGACATAAGTCAGGGTAGTTTTGACATACAGGTTCTGTATGCTGGTTACATGGGTGTGTTCAGTTTGTAAAGTTTATTGAGTTGTACATTTATATGTGTGTCAATGGAAGTTTCAATAAAAAGTTTAAAATTAATATATGTTTCAGAGCTCCATTCCACCTCCAAAAGAACTGCTCCTTTTTTTAAAAAAAAACATTATTTAGTGAACTAAAGCTCTACAAAAACTCTCTCCTGTACAAATGCCTTAGATGCTATTCTACCTAGAATCTAGAGAGTTGTTGTAGAAGATTTAATGCACAAGTACCTAATTTTTGCTCTTGGAAGAGTATCAGAGCAATTTCTGTCTAGAAAGGAACTTAGGATCTACCTAACCTCAAACCTTAATTCTACAGATGAAGAGAGAGGCCCAACATGCTCTAGAGGACTGGAAAAAGTCATTTGGCTATCTGGTCAACTCCTACTCTTTCTACCAGGACACAATGGCAGCCTCCTGAGAATTTATCTCCTTATAAATAATTGTTTGGAGTCCATCAGGTGAAGTGAATCAACAATTTCAAAATTTCTGCACTTTCATTCTTGCCCTTGCCATCTCCTGGGGCAGGGCCTAAGAAGTATACAAGATATGGTCAAAGTTAATTTAGTGTACACAGTGTACTCAGTGCTTGGTTATTATTTGCTGTGACTTGGGCCTCTGATCAAAATAAACCATGCTTTTACTCTGAAGAGGGCCTGTACTCAACTCCCAAATGAGAGTAGGAAAGGCCAGAACAGAGGCTGACCTGAGCAATCTTCTTAAGAAGAGAACATGGATCAAGAACTTACTAAAGACTGGGGACCCCTGGAAAGACTGCTTTCAGTTGTCAAGACTAGGATCTGTTTCCTCAAGGCTGAAAATACATTTCCTAATGGAAGAAGTGGGAGAAGGACCCAGCAACTCACTCCCCCAAAACAAGCAGCCAGCAAAAAACCTTATGAATAGAAGAGAAGCACTGACAATAGTGTTTTGTCTGTTGCACATAAGGTCGCACCTATGAGTCGGACACCAACTTGACAGCACCTAACAACAACAAAACAACAATGGAAGTAGTGGGGTTTAGCTCAGTTGGTAGAATGCTGCTCTGCACTCCGTGGGGCCCTGGGTTCGATCCCTAGCACTGCAAAAATGGGAGAAGGATGTGGCAATCCACTCCCGAAACAATCAAAACAATCCCAAAACAATCAGCCATTAAAAACCCTAGAGGGCTGCTATGAGTTGGACCAGACTTGACAGCACCTAACAACAATGGAAGAAGTTTTTGGTATTTGAAATAATGTAGTTCCTGTTGCCTTTTGTATAAACTGAGAACAGCCTGCTAGGTCACAAGGTCTCTGGGCTCATTGATCAAAGCAAGAAGTCTATATATTTTGAAACTCTTACTCATTATACATAAAAGGCCATTTTACCTTTTTCAGCTGGAATACTTTCTCATCTTCTGGAACAATCTAGGCTAGCTCAATGCTATCTAGGTCATCAACAAAGATGATTTGAATACCTGTCAGTTCTTACCAAAATTTTAAGGTGCCAAGGATGGCCAGAAAGATAGCATCAATTACAGAGAAACTATTTGCTATCATTTAAACAGTAGCATTTGACACTAAACAACCACTCATGAAAGATGATCCCAAATTTACCTTAATACAAGGCCTTCTTTTAGGTTGTAGATATTGGTGTGAATGGCAACATATAGGGTTGTACAGTGCATAAATTGCACAACTGTATGTTATAACCCTGCTTAAACCACTCCAATGAATTGTTCTAGATCTCTTCAATATGAGACTGCAAGAATCAATATCAGACTGCGAGATTAGAATTAAATCATGCACAGCAAATATATACTCACAAAACCTTGTGAAAGGTGTTATGTGTTTCCCCTCCCTCATGTGAACTACCCAAGGCAAGGTGAAAGCCCATTTCATCTCTCTCTACTCACCCTTCAGGGTCTTCCTCTAGTGCTCAAAGTATGTTCAACACATGCAAATGAGCAAAATAGTACAATGTTCAAGAGCATGCATGGTAGGACCACCTGCCTGCCTTTGAATCCAAGCTCCGCTTCTTAGTGTTACCTGTTGTTGTTGTTGTTAGGTGCCGTCGAGTCAGTATTTGACTCATAGGGACCCTCATAGGGTTTTCAATGGCATACTGTTTCGGGATTGCCTTGGGAGTGGATTGACAGGTCCTTCTCCCATTTTTGCAGTGCTGGGAATTGAACTTGGGATCTCAGAGACTGCAGCGCAGAGCTCTACCAACTGAGCTAAATCCCAGCCCACAGTGTTACTTAGGCTGTTCCTTATTGTCTCTGGACCTTGAATTCTTCATCTGAAAAAATGGCAGGACCTATGTCATAGGGTTATGTAGGGATTGTTGTTGTTGTTGTTGTTGGGTGTAACTGAGTCAGATCCGACTCGTGGCCACCCTATGTACAACAGAATGAAATACTACCTAACACTGTGTCATGCATATGATCTTTTTATGTTTGAGCCCAATGCTACAGCCACTGTGTTTGAGTTGTGCCACATCAGCAAAGGAGGTCTCAGGGGCTTTACTCCATTCCCATCATTAAGGTCCACTGTACATTGAAGAGAAAACCCTTCCCCAGTGGTTTATGAATATCTTCCAGCCTGGGGGGAACTTATTTTTATACACTATATTTGACAATGCTTCTTTGCTATTCATAGGGTTTTCAATGGCTAGGGTTTTGGGAGTGGGCTGCCAGGTCCTTCTCCCTAGTCTGTCTTAGTTTGGAAGCTCAGCTGAAACCTGTCCACCATGGGTGGTCTTGCTGGTACTTGAAATACTGGTGGCATAGCTTTCAGCATCATAGCAACACTCAAGCCCCCACAGCACAACAAGCTGATAGACATGTGGGGTCTGTGGGCATTAAGTGAGGTAATACTTGGCTCTATAATCAACACCCGTGGAAGCAGCAGTCAAGAAATCAAAAGACGCATTGCTCTAGGAAAAGCTGTGGCAAAAGATCTCTTTAGAGTATTGAAAAGCAAAGATGTCACATTGAAGACGAAGGTGCGTCTGACTCATGCCATGGTATTTTCAGTGGCATCATATGGTTGTGAAAGCTGGGCATTGAACAAGAGAGACAGAAAAAGAATTGATGCTTTTGAATTGTGATGCTGGAGATGTCTATTGAATATACCATGGACTGCCAAAAGAACCAACAAATCTGTCCTAGAAGAAGTACAACCAGAGTGCTCCTTGGAAGCAAAAATGGCCAAACTGCATCTTACATATTTCGGACATGTAGTCAGGAGAGATCAATCCCTGGAGAAGGACATCATGTTTGGGAGAGTGGCAGGTCAATGCAAAAGAGGAAAATCCTCCACCAGATGGATTGACACAGTGTCTGCAACAATGGGCTTAAACATAAATCAGATCATTTGCCTGGCACAGAATCGGGAAGTGTTTCAATCTGCTGTACATAGGGTCGCTATGAGTCGGACTCGACTCGACGGCACCTAACAACAACAATAACAACAACAACAACAACAACAGTACAATGAGTATGTTAGCATAGTCACAAACCATTAGCTGTGATTACAAGAACAGTCAAAAGACAAGTTTATAGTATGCTCCAATGCTAAATTTGAAGCGATTTTGGGATGATTTCCTGCATTTATTCATCCAGCTTACAAATACTTGCTGAGGTTCTATTACATGCACGGTACTGTGTTAGGGATTCAAGGTACTGCAATAAAGAAGACAAATATCTTGCTTGCCCTTGAGAGCTTATAGTCACTACTTAGATTCAGTGGCTATTGTTATAGCCAAATAAATGGTGATGCTTTAAAAACCAAACAAACTCGAAAGACATTTTCTCTTCATAGTTGATGAGGCTCAACTTTGCTTAAAACCAAAACAAGGCACCAGAACACAAAATTCTCTCCCATCTAGTTTTGGGGTCTCCAGCTCACCATCACCTGTATAGCAGGCAACTCAAAAAGATTTTTTAAATTGATTTGGTCCAGAATCTGTTGCTGCAAAATAATTCAATGAACTCCATGTAGAGGTGAGAAATAGGAGAGGAGACTCTCATTAAAGCATCCTCAGAGTGTTGATCTGCACTGGAGTTGGGGGCTAAAGTACATGGTTTGGATCCTTCAGGAGCTCATAATGGAGAGGAAGCCAGGGACTCGGGAAAGCCACCCCCCATACCCCCCCACACACCAATATTCTAGGCCCTTGTTTTTGTCATCATACCATGCCAATTCCTGCTTCAGGTCTCAGCTTGGCCATTTACTGGCTTGTGTGACCTTACTCAGATATTTTAACCTTACTTGTAACAATACCTTACTAGCAACCTATTACCATAACTTTGTGGGTTATTTATTCTACAAATCATAATAGGATAATTCTAATTTATATTAGTTATAATAAATATTTATATTCTTTATAAGATTTTGTTAATTTATGTCAATGAAATCCCAGAAATAACCACTATTTATGAGTCTCAAAAGAAAAAGGAAGCAATGGGGCTGGAGGTGTAGATCAGTAGTAGAGCATTTGCCCAGCATGCTGAAGACTCTGGGTTTAATCTCCAGCTTGAGAAAAAGAAAAGAAAAGAAAAGAAAGAAAAGAAGAGAGAAGAAAGAAGAGAAGAGAAGCATGAAAGTCAATGGTGGCTTCAGAATTTCTATGTAGAAGGGAGTCAAGAGCAGGAATTGGCTGAGTGGCCCCTTTGGATGCTGCATGTGCATACCACCTTAGGTAAGTGGGAGAACAGGCCAATGGTCCATACTGAAACATGACAAAAGCTGTTGGAATTAGGGAAGTGAGTCCAGGGAGCAGGAAAGGAGAAAACAATGAGACAAAATCCCAAAGAATCCTATGTAAATAATCATTCACCTCCAACTTTTACTGCACCATGTAATTTCAAACCTCACCCATTCCAAAATCTGCACCCTTTTTTTTTTGTGTGTGTGGGGGGTACTGGGGGTTGAACCCAGGGCCTCGTGCTTACATGCTCTGCAAGTGCTGGACTACTGAGCTGCACACCCAGCCCATGTTTTTTACTTTTTGAGACAGGGTCTCACTAAGTTATGCAGACTGCCTCTGGTCTCAAACTTGCAATCCTCCTATCTCCACCTCCCAAGTGGCTGGGATTAAAGGCATGTGCCACCGTGCCCTGCTAATCTACACCCTTTCTTAAAGGTCTATTAAAACAATTGGGTTACCAAGAAGAAAGGGGTCAATAATAGAAACCCTAAGGAAAAGAAAATGTCAGAAGAAAAGAGAACTCCAGGTAGGAGCAAAAAGTTAGAAACAAAACCAACAGGCAAGAAAGAATAAAATTGGGATGGGGAATGGAGATTTGGAATGAGGGATGGGGAGGAATCTGAAGGAAAAAAACAACCAAACTTCATCATTTGTACGAAATTTTCTCATAGAAATAGCCTTACTCACCTGACAGGAAGCTCATGCAAAAAGGCAGAGAAGCTCTGCATACATCTGAAAATGAAAACAATAAAAGAACAGAAAATTAGACGAATGGAAAGTAGGCCTGCTTGGCACCAGAAGGCTTCAACACTGCATTTTGAGGCTTGAACTTGGCTGCGGAGTTACAAAAGAAATGGATGATGCAAGACTTGCTGTTAAGGAATTTATTATAAACTGGAAGAACAAGCCCAAAGCCAGTTTTGGGGGCTGACCATGTTCATGTTTTAGTAACATGCATTACTGCTCAGTCCAAGGCTTCACCAACAGCATTATAGGGGAACTGGACAAGTCTGAAGCAGGGTGGACTCTTCTAGAGACTATGTTTGGTTAGGTATCACTCCAAGTGTTTGTGTTCTAACTTCTTTAAAATCCAAACTATTTGATATCAAGTATTTTATTAGGTATGTCTTATGTATCCCCAAGGCCAAAAGTAGAATTTTTTCTTCACAGAGGGCTGAATAAATGACTCTCTGATGATTAACAACTTTGGCTCAGAGCTGAGAAGGGGAGGTGGGGCCATTTGCAATGGCATGAGTGACAGAAAGACCAGATGCACCCTGGGGAAAGGACATGGGGTGCCCACCCAAGGCAGACAGGATTGTTGACAATTTGATTTGTATCTTTTAGAACAGGGGTTCCCAAGCCCCAGGCCATGAACTGCTATGGGTTTGTGGCCTATTAGAAACAGAGTCGCATGGCAGATGAGTGGTGGTGTGTGAAAGGGAAACTTCATCTGTATTTACAACTGCTCCCCATTGGCTCATATCCCCAAACCTTTCCCCAATTCCTACTTCCAGTCCATGGAAAAATTGTCTTCCACAAAACCAGTCCCTGGTGCCAAAAATGTCAAGAACCACTGTTTTAGAATATTCTATACACTTTATGGGAGAAGGATATGGCAATCCACTCCCAAGGCAATCCCAAAGCAGTCAGCCATTGAAAACCCTATAAGGGACGCTATGAGTCAGATATGACTTGATGGCACCTAATAACAACATCACACTTTACTTCAAAGCCAAAATATGAGTACAGCTATCAGCTCAAAGATTACAGTCACTTCAAATAATGATATCCTCTCATGTGAAATAGAGACAGCATGACTTTCAAATCAAGGTTTGCAAGAAGAAACAATCTGACCTACTCTTCTGTTTTCTATCAACAGACTGCTAGGACAGAAGTTAAATGCTCAAGGGTATGAATTCAAAGAAGAAATAAGGAGACGTCATGGTGAGTTTCTATTGATCATAATATGTTCTTTAAGAGGGAAAGAAAAGGGAACACTTCTTAATAAATTAAAGCTTAATATGCCAAAAAATTCATTAAGCAATGTTTAAAGAAGACCAAAAATGAAGCTCAACCATGTTGTACTGTCCTAGGATGAACAAATTACAAACACATGTCCCAAGGCTCAACATGGAATGAGTGTGAGATTACCAACCAAAAAATAATTAAAATAATCAAACACAGAAACAAATTGTGACCGGAGTATGGAAACAATTTCATTGAACATTTGTGAAAATGAAGATTTGCTACATTGGGATTTTGATAATATTTTTGATGAAACTTCATAACTCAAGCACATTACCTCTTCCAAAACCTTACTGATGACTGCAATAGAGCACATTTAATGGTTGCTGATGATCCAGTTTATTAATGAGCAACAGGAGGCTCTGTTTGCTCCTTTGGAACACTTTCAGGTAGAAAAGTAGGGCAAGCAACAATGACATTTGTTTTTCCCCAGTGGGTGAAAAAATTAAAAAGCCTAATAATATTATCCAAAGCTGGAGAGCATGTGTGGAAATAAGCACTTGCATACGCCATTGGTGGAAATGTAATCTTTGAGATTTTGAAGTTTGAAGTGGGCACATTTTGTTTTTTAAATATTATTTTAAAATATTATTTTTATATGTACAGAAATCCTAATTTCAGAGCTTATCTCTACGGAAACACTGACACATTAACACAAACACTGTCATTGCAGCTTTGTGCAAGGTGATGGGGGAAAGTGTAAATATCTATCAGTAAATGAATAGTTAAATGATGTGTTGACATATAGAGCTTGTCCACCCATATATTGTTGTTGTTGTTGTTAGGTGCTGTCAAGTCAGTATCCGACTCATAGCGACCCTCATAGGGCTTTCAATGGCTGACTTTTTCAGGATTGCCTTGGGAGTGGATTGCCAGGTCCTTCTCCCATTTTTGTGGTGCTGGGAATCAAACTCAGGACCTCAGAGACTGCAGAGCAGCACTCTACCAACTGAGCTAAATCCCAGTCCCCATATATAAGTCAAGTAAAAAACAAGTTTCTTAAAATACTAATATATAGAAGAGGACATGTTAAGAAACCATCAAAGCTATATAATGTATATGCTTATTTGTATGGTGACAGAGGTCAACGCACACAAAAAAGCCCAGAAGGAAACCTACTTAAGTCTCCACAGACAGAAGTGTGAAGGGGAAAAGGATGAAGACAAATTCTTACTCTATAGAGCATGGCTATGTATTCATTATTTATACAATTAAGCATATTTCTTTCAGGGAAGAAAAGCAGAACAGAGGGAGGCCCGCACAACATTCCTAAGTCAAGCTCAGGGGTTTGGATAAATGGGAAGGAATGTTGTCACTTGCTCAGCTCAATGACATCATCCCTCCCTCCGCTCTAACCCAGTAAGAAAGGCCTAAGTGGAGGCACAAAGACTTCTAGTGTTAGAGCCAAGAAACCACCCTGAGAGTAGGAGCTCACTTGAGCAGGCTATGGAAAAGGACGGCAAAAGCAATGATGTGAACACACCTGATGGACGCCGAGGCCTAAACCTAATGGAAGAGCTGCCAGTCCTCTGGCCTGAGGATCCCTCCTTGCCCGGATCACCACCACGCCCCCACCAGCCCTCATCTCCCAGAGAAACTAAACAGGAAGCAGGATCCAATCAGCACCAGCACTTTAATAACAAAACATGGTGCCTGCCAATGTTTGGGGTTCTTACATCATTGAAAGGAAAGGACAAGTCACAAAGGAACCCTATCAGCTTATGTAAGACATGGCATGGAACGCAGAAGTTTCTCAGAGAAGAACAGCAAACTCGCCGTTCACTAGGATTAACTGAAACCTCCTGCACTTGCAGAGTGTCCCAAACCATGACATCAGGGAGGCTGGGAATGCTTCCAACTTCCAACTTCCTCTATTTATCAGGCTGGCCAAAACCCAGGGTAATACCAGTGTAACCAAAAAAAGAAAAAAAAAAAAAAGCAAGCAGACTTTACACATGGTTTGGGTGGGAAGCTATCTCTGGGTGTACTTAGAGCCCGGCTGTAATGCACAGGAAGCTTTCAGCGAGGCTATGTCCCAGAATCAGAACTCCTGACCTAGGAGGCTGGCCCCAGGGCCACACATGCTGAGGGTGCTCATAACTCAGTGGGGAAAGTTCACAGGTAACAGCATCCCCAGGCAGTTGCCCCACTGCCCTCTGGGGTGACATGACACTGGCCCAAGGAGTAATACCAACAGCAACAACAGAAAACCAAAGGACAAAACACCACCGTGACATACAGCATCCTGGAGGGCTCAGTGCTTCACTTAGAACCTCATGATTAATTAGTGACCCAGACTGAGGGTCAGAGACTGGCTTGCAGTTCCTGGCAATGACACCAACACCATGGGAAAAAAAGGACCTGAGGACAAAGAGAGCCTGGTAAATCAGGAATGGGGCCAGAGATCAGTAAAGAGACGTTTCTCCACACTAGTTGAGAAAACAAATTACATGAATGAAGACAATGGTAAAAGCTGGGCTTGTGGACATATCTAGAGATCAGGCTTTAGAATGGGAGGTACTGCCACTGAGGAACAAATAAGACTGATTCTAGAACCCCATGCTTGTCCCATTACTGACCAGTCCCTATATAATAGGACCCTTCCTTGCATCAACTGGTTTGTTCAGTTCTGAATGCCACCAATCAAGAGCGGTGAAATTGTGAGATGGCTCTGGAAAATTCTGAAGATAATTCATTCACAGAACATATACCAAAAAGCCCGTTATGCACCCTTTTGTGTGGTTGTGCAAGTTGTACCCTGCTCAAGGGCACCTGGCCAAGGTGATCAATGGAGCCTCGATCCAGAATGCCAGGCTTTCTGGGGGTGCCATAAGAACTGGCTGCAAGCAGTCACTGAGAAAGGGCCCCCAACCCAGTGTGGGGAAACAGAGCCGGGAAAGTCATCTCAAGGAGGTAACAGTCAGGCTGCATCCTAAAGGATGTATAATTCCCTTAATGTGAAGAAATAGGAAAGGTCATTCAAAAGAGAGTAAGTAGCTTAAACTGAGACACAGAGCCATAAAACTTGAATTAAACAGCAAGAAGAATGTCCTCACATCCATCACTGTTAAACTGTAGAAGAGACCAAGAGCACTTTCAGAGTTACTTTCTAAGCTATACCAAAAGATGACCTCCTAGCCAGTGTGGTGAGGCTGTGTGCTGAGGTGGAACGACCCAGGCCCCAAGTGGCTGGTAGACCTCTTGCAACCATTGGCGCCATGCTATTTTTCTGCAGCACAGAAAGCTTTCTTTTCCCTCTTGGTCCCTCTTCCTCTTTCTTTCTTTCATTCTACAGTTTTTCTCTTTTCCACGCTTCCCCTTCCCTAGCTTTACACTTGCCAAGTGTATTCCAGGGGTTGCAATATTGCTGGCTGCCTCTGCCTGAGCTGGAGAAGAGGGCTGGAGACCAATGAGGGCTGAGTGTGGCCAGTAGTAGAGTGATGCCTAGCCTAGCACAGAAGAGTCTCTGGGTTTGATCCCAAACACCACACCAAAAAAATCCCCATGGTGAGGGACTTACCTTCAAATGACTCCCTGACATCTATTCCCAATCCCAATGGTTTGAGGGAGGCACCCACCACCCTCCACCCAATATGGCAGCACAAAAAGGTGTTTCAAAGCAGGTCATGACTTTGGTTAGGGTATAAACAATTGTCACCTTACAGGCAAATGCATCTGTAAGGATTCACGCCTTACCCATTTCACAAAAACATTACCTTATTATTTCACACAAAGAACACTCACACTTGATTTTTTAAATGCAAGTCTTACATTAAGCTGTATTCATATGAAGTTAACTAGAAGTGAACTTTCTACCATTTTTATGAAAACACTTCACCAGGAAAACTGAATGTAGATAATTAAACACAACCCTAAATCAATCCCAATTACCATGACTGACACTTCCTAATTAACTCGTAATTTCCACAGGGGAACAACAAACATTTAGCATTTCCCTAAATTTAAGCTATGTTTTAATGCTGTATTTTCAATAATGAGAGAACAATACGACCAAACAAGACATAGATGAGGAGAAAACAAACAATTTTACACGTAGAATGGGTCCCACTAAATAACTAAGAAAACCACACATGCACATTTTTCCTTTGTTTAGTAAATTTTCCTTTGCTGTGTATTTGATGTTTGAGCTAGAAAGCTGATGTGCTAAAATTTTACAAGTTTCCAAATATATTTGCCACTTGAGATGTACTAAACGCTTAACTGCTCCTTAGCTCAATTCCAAGGGGTAAAATTTAAGGAAATACTTATAAAGTTATCATTACATTATCATCTGCCCTTCTTGGACAGATAAGCTGTGGAAGGTAGGAACTTGGTGACTTTTTAATTTTTTTAACTTCAATGTGAGGACCTCAAACTCAACCTCAAGATTGTTGTGTCTTTGTCAACTTTGCTAGCAAAAGAAATGTCTAGCCCTTCCCTTCACTGGTAGATTGTAAAACTGGCCATCAGCTCTTCCATTCTTAGGATGCCTCTCCATACTGTGCCAGGCAATGTGACTTTGCAGCTCCTCCTATCAAAAGGTAGAATCTGAGGTGGGCATGGTGGTACACACCTGTAATCCTACCATTGGAGAGGCTGAGGCAAGAGGATTGTGAGTTTGAGGCCAGCCTGTAGTCCAGGTTACATAGTGAGTCCCTGTCCCCCCCCCAAAAAAAAAAAAAAGTGGAATGTGTCTCTTCACCTCTTCAATGCAGGCTGGCCTCGTTGCTTACTTTATCCAATGGGGTCTTTACAAGATTGAAAAGTGCTACCATGTATGTGTGGAAATAAGCCCGAACTAGACTGTCAAATGATGAAAGCCACATGCCCAGTCACCCCATTGCTCTGACAGCCAGCCAACATGAGCTGCAGCAGTCATCAGGCTCACTGGCAGCTGACTGCAGATGCATGAGTGAACCCAACTGTGACCTGCACAAAGACTGTCTTGCGGAACCCAGCCAAAGAGTGTGTACTCCAAGACCGTAAACCGATGAAATGGCTACTGCATTAAGCCACCAAATTCGGAGGTGGTTTGTTACACAGAAAAAGCTAACTTACATACTTTCTTTCTTCCTTTCCTTCCTCCTCAAACTTCTCCTTTTTTTATATTACCCCCACACACCTTATGTTCTTCTTTTCCTCCTGCAAGTATTATACATAAGGGCCTACTATGTTTAAGATGTTGGCCTGGGCTGCCTCTGGTTCGAACTCTGCCTCATTTTCTTCTAAACCTCTCCTTCTGTGCTCTGGTTTAAATGTGGTTGGAATGTGTGCCCCCAGAGTTCACATGTTGGAAGCTCAGTCCCCACCATGATGATGTTAAGAGGTGGTAGGACGTTTAAGAGTTGGGAAGTCCTTAGGTTGTTAAGGGTACTGCCCTTAGAAGGGATCAGGGTAATTCTTGAATGACTCCAAGTTAGTTCTGGTGAGAGGTTCATCACAAAAGAGCAAGCCTCTTTGTCTTCCTGGGTGGTGATGTGATCTCTCCTTCTTGCATGCACCCCTGCAATGGTGATACCTTCTGCCATGCAGTGGGGCAACCAAGGAGCCCTTGCCAAAGCCAGTCCTATGTTACTTGGACTTTTAGCCCCCACAACTGTGAGCTCAATAAATCTGTGTTCTTTATAAATACCCAGCCTCAGGTATTACAGAAAACAGACTAATATATTCTGAAACCCACATAGGCAGACTCTGTAGACATTGTATGGTGTGGGGACCCTATGCATAGAGTGGTGGAACGAGATGTCTCTGGAACCAGGAGACTATAGGGTTCATGATTGGCAAGTTGGTAGGCCATCTCTGGGTATATGCTGGTGATAATCTCCCTGGGATAACCATTTGTCACTGTGAGTTGGTGAGTAAATGGACCTGTAAGGCAGACATTCAAGGGTTAAGAGGCATAGCTTAAGACCCCCACCCTCATGTGGTTTCCCAGGCTAAGAGTAGTAAATACATTTATAACTATAGGAAACAATGCACTGTGCATGGTAAAATGCTTAGATTTCCATTTGTTTACAACATGAATAAAAGAAAATCAATAGGATCATCCTGCTAATGACATCAAACCACTCAGTACTAGTAGCCAGAAGAAGGTCATCTCTGAAAATGCTTTCCTCTCCTCTTCCACATTTACAGTCTGTACTTTATTTCCACTCTTATTTCTCCTGAATGATGTTTTCTCAGATTTTTAAAAGTTTACTTTTCCCTGGTATCTTGGAACTCACCATTCTGTTTATGCTTGTGACATTTATATTTAGAAAAGTCAAATTAGATGTGGGTCTGGATAAATGTTCATTTTCTTTTATGTTTTGAATGGAACCCTTTTCTCCCTTCGGATTCGCTGGAGAAGTTCTCCAGGTGCATGTATCTCAAAATTGATCACCAAAATGTCAGGTGGACAGAGATTCTCACAACTTCCATCAACTTGTGTAAATGGGAAGTTGACTCTCAGGAACACATTTCCAAGATTGTCCTTGATTTTTCTATGCCGTGTTCTAGATGAGCAGAGGAAGACTTCATTGCTTCAAGCATCTTCCAATATTTTTCTTCCTATGCCTATAGACCTAAATGGTCTATAGAACGTCCCCATGAAAAGAACATTACTTTTCCTTATCTGCTCTTTTTGTTTATTTTTCTTTTTTTCTTTTTTGAGACAGGGTCTTTCTTTGTAGCCCAGGCTGGCCTTGAACTCACGATCCTCCTGCCTCAGCCTCCTGAGGGCAGGAATTATAGGTGTGCACCACCACCCCGGCTCATCTGTTCTTAATAGTAATAATCTCTTCCAGTTGTACAATGATTCATGTTGGACAAAATGCTTTAGTATCCGTTATCTCAAAGGACTCACAGATATTTACAGAGTAGCTGCAAGGCAAATTCTTAGGTCTGTGTTGGGGCTGGGGATACACTGGAGAGCCAGAGAAGTCAGACCTTGAAAGAGCTTATTGTCTTGTAGAGAAACAAAGATGTGACATAAACATTAACACCAAGAAGTACAATACTACAACTGTGATAAGTGCCACAAAGAAAAGCATCCGGAGCTAGGCACCATGGCACACACTTATAGTCCCACTGACTTGGGGAGCCGAGGTAAGAGGATCACAGGTTTGAGGCCAGAGGCAGACTACACAACTCAGCAAGACCCTGTCTCAAAAATAAAAAAATAAAATAGAGGCTGGGGGTGCAGTTCAGTGGTACATAGCATGTCCAAGGCCCTGAATTCAACTTCCTAGTACTAAGGGAAAGAAAGAAAAGAAAAGAGGAGAGGAGAGGAGAGGAGGGGAGAGGAAAGGAAAGGGAAGGGAAGGGAAGAGCAAGGCAAAGCATCTAGAACTCTGTGAAGAGCAATGGTATTTCACCCAGGGGGTCATAAAAGGCTTGAAGTAAAATACAGGACAGAGTGAGCAGGACAGTAAAAGGCAGGCGGGGAGGAAAACAGTAAGATGTGGCTGGAAGGGAAGGAAATACCCAGCTTCCATGGGGCTGGGCCCCGACATGTCTGTCCACTCATCATGCTGTGGGGCTTGTGTGGCGCTGTGATGCCGAAAGCTATGCCACCAGTATCTCAGATACCAGCAGGGCCACCCATGGTGGACAGGTTTCAGCTGAGCTTCCAGACTAAGACAGACTAGGGAGAAGGACCTGGCAGCTCACTTCTGAAACAATTTAGCCATTGAAAACCCTATGAATAGCAGAAAAACACTGTCAAATACAGTGCTGGAAAATGAGCCCCCCAGGCTGGAAGGCTTTTAAGAAACAATTGGGGAAGAGTTTCCTCCTCAAGCTATAGTTGACCTTAATAATGGGAATGGAGTAAAGCCCCTGGGACTTCAATTTGCTGATGTGACGTGGCTCAAAATGAGAAGAAACACAGTGGCTGCAACAATAGGTTCAAACATAAAAAAACTGTATGCATGACAGTGCTGGGTGGTGTTTCCTTCTGTTGTACATAGGGTCACTATGAGTCAGACTGACTTGACAGGACCTAACAACAATGGGGCCAGGGGAGGTGGGGGATTCAGCAGCCATGGTGAGGTTTTGTGGCTTTGTTCTGAGAACATTAGAAAGTCACCAAAGGATTTTAAACAGCAGGTGATATGCTCAGATTTGCATTTTGACAAGATTATTCTTTCTGTTGCATGGAAAATGGATTCAAAGGGAGCGGAGCAACAGTGGGATTTCTATGCTCCATCCTCAAACACTGTTCTGAAGGTATCAGCGATTCAGTGAAACAAAAATCCAAGGTAAGAAGTTGTTGTTAGGTGCCATTGAGTTGGGTCTGACTCACAGTGACCCTATGTACAACAGAATGAAACACTCCCCTACACTGTGCCATGCCTGACACTATGTCAGTGCTTCTCTGCTATTCATAGGGTTTTCAATGGCAGATTGTTTCAGAATTGTATCGGAGTGGGCTGCCAGGTCTTTCTCCAATTTATGCAGTGCTAGGGATCGAACTCATGACTAACCTCATGAGCTAAACCTCAACCCTGAAAGTAAGTGTTCTAATAAAGGAAATGGAGACTCCAGATTTGTTTGTGTTCAGAAAAGGAGGAAGATTCATAACAGCACAAATAAGTATGCCCTCTGCAACAGAGATCAGCAAACCTTTCCCATAAAGTGTCAGATAATAAGTATTTCCAGTTTTGCGGGCTGCAAGATTTCTGCTGCACCTACGCTACTCTGAACAAAAACCACCAGATGATCTGGAAATGAATGGGTGTGGCTGTGTGCCAATAAAAGTATATTTATAAGAACAGGTAGCTGACAGGATTTGGTCCATAGGCAGTAGTTCACCCTGCTCTATAGCAATGAAGAAATGATTAGAGGTGAGAGACAAGTATAGGTTGGACCAGGTGGTGGTGAGCTGTGGACATATCAGAGAGGTATTCAGGAGAGAGATGGATGGGACTTGATCTGGATATTAAAGGGTGAGAGCAGCAGCCGCTGCCTAGAGTTTAGCTGAAGCAATTGACGCTTAGAGGAAGTGAGTGGCCAAGTCTCTGCTGGAACCCAGACCAGTAGACTTCCCCACCCCTGGCCAGTGGGGCTTCCCACCACAGCCCCTGCCCCTCTGCCAGCCCAATCCACAGCCCCCGCAGTTCCCAAGCATATCCACTGTTGCTAGGTTATAAGTAGATCGAATACTTCCTCAAACTGTTGTTGGCCTTCATCGCTACATACAGTTTCTACAATGTCCCTTCCCAGCTTTGCCCCCCATCCTAGTCCGCATGAAACAACTTGAAAAGAAGACAGGTATCGACAACAAAAAAATGGGCAGTCAACAGTCCATGCCTAATTTGATGGAGCGCAGAATGAAATGGGGGGGCGGGGGGTAGAAGTTCGGGCCATCAAACGAAATTTCCCAGCTGCTACCTGCAACTTCTCTTTGTTTTACTTTTTTCCTCCCTCCTGGAGGATGTTCTGTCCTAAAGCATCAACATTACCTGCTCCCTTTGCTCACAACACCTTCAAATGATTCTATTTGGCTCCACTGGAAGGGAAGTTATTTTTAATCCTGGGTGATGTAAGGTAGGGTGGGGAAAGCCAGAACGGGCCGCCTCCGACGGTGGAAACTCCTCTATCACCAGGGAACTTGGCTGTAGCACCAAGCCCTGGCCTCACCCCAGAGCAGGGCCATCCATTTTCTTCTTCTTTTTTTAGTACTATCCTCTCTGACCCACCCAGCGCTGGGATTTTTTCAGTATGTTTTTCCAGGAGACCTGGCAAACAACAGCCTGACAGGTTCAATGGTTTGCATTGACAGCCTGAATGGAGTCCTCTAAAGATTGCAAAACTGGACATACAAACAGACCATAAAATCCTACCTCCCACAAGCGCCTGGATGCTGCCTTTTCCCAAATGACCCCCTGCGCTGAGGCAGCATGGGTGGCTTTGCAGCACTTTTTGAAGTGATTTTTTCCAGAACTGGGGTGTTCCAAGTGGTGTGGGGGGGTGTTACTTTTTCCCTTGCAGTAAAAGACCAACTCCCCAGATATTTTGAGAAAACAGGAGCAGATTACATGAGTCAAGTTAGTCCCAGTGCAAATACTCACGACTAGACCCCACAGTCTCCAGGAACTGTGAAGTGCGTTGGGCCTGTCTGTTACAAGGTCTATAAACTTTCTTACTTTCTTTTCTTTTTCTTTCTTTCTTTCTTTTCTTTCTTTTTCTTTCTTTCCTTCCTTCCTTCCTTCTGTTCTTTCTTTCTTTTCTTTCTTCCTTTCTCTTTCTTTCTTTTTCTTTCTTTCTTCCCTCCCTCCCTTCTTTTTCTTTCTCTTCTCTTTCTCTGTTTCCCTCCCTCCCTCCTTTCCTTTCCTTTCCTTTCCTTCTTTCCCTCCTTTCTTATTTTGAGATAGGGTCTCACTGTGTAGCTCAGGTAGCCTGCAACTTGCTATGTAGACCAGGCTGGCTTCAAACTCATCTCAGTTCTCCTGCCCCAGCCTCCCAAGTGCTGGGATAACAGGTGTGCTCCACCATGCCCAGGTCTCTAACTCACTTTAATACAGGGCTTCGAACCTGCAAAAGCTTGGGTTCATGTTCAGATACGGACTCAATGCATTAAAATATAGAGAGTTCAGGTTCAGTTGGAGTTTGGATTTAAATTCTATGTGTAGATAGCGGGGCTTCAAGTTGAACCCGAACCCAAACCCTGAACTCATTCTGGTTTAATCATTTTTTAAAACTTTTCTGAACATGAACCTGAATCCAAACTCAGTGAAAAATTGAGTGCAGGTTTGGCTTTTTTTTTGTATCATTAGCTATTTAAAAATTGAAAAAAAAATTTTTTTATCTATCTACACATACCCCCACATATCTGTCAGCTTGTTGTGCTGTGGGGGCTTGGGTATTGCTGTGGTGCTGAAAGCTATACCAGCAGTATTACAGATACCAGCAGGGCCACCCATGATGGACAGATTGCAGCTGAGCTTCCAGACTAAGACAGACTAGGGAGAAGGACCTGGCAGCCCACTCCTGAAACAATTAGCCATTGAACATCCTATGAGTAGTAGAGAAGCACTGTCAATTATAGTGCTGGAAATCAAGCACCCTAGGCTGGAAGGCATTCAAGAAACAACTGGGGAAGGGTTGCCTCCTCAAAGTAGAGTCAACCTTAATGATGGGAATGGAGTAAAGCCCCTGGGACTTCCATTTGCTGAGGTGTCATGACTCAAAATGAGAAGAAACATTAGTGGCTGCAACATTGGGCTCAAACATAAAAAGATCATGTGCATGGCACAGTGTTGGGCAGTGTTTCATTCTGTTGTACAGAGTCATTATGAGTCACATCTAACTTGATGGCTCCTAACAACATCTACATATAGGATTAAAACTTAAAACCCAAAGCTGAACTCTACATTTTAACATACGGAACACACACCTGAACCTGAATCCAATTTTTCAAGAGTTTGAAGCCCTGCTTTAATATACTGTAGAGAAAGCAGTGTAGTATTTGTAGGTGGCAATTAGTAACAGAAATACTATGGGTATGCAAAAAGACCACTTCCTGGAAGCAGCTCCCAATAGTCCTTCTACAATCCAGTCCTTGATCAACAATCCACACTTTGCTAGTCAGCATGTGGTATCATAAAAGTGTTTTATTAGTAAAACTTGTTGTTGTAAACGATGACTAGAATGCTGAGGTAAAACTAAATATTATTTTCCTAATATTTACATAAGTTAGTCTCAAGGAGAGGTAAAAAATTTTACAGTAAAAAGTGCAAGGTGAATATGAAATAGAGTATTTCTATCATTCTCCTAGGTTCTCATTGGCAAGGGTGGGATTGAAAAGAAATGGACCAAAGTGGGAAAGCCAAGCGAGTTAGTGGGGTTCTCAGGAAGGACTATTCAGTAACTTCTTAGCTCTGTGAATATCACTAAGTATTAACCATAGGAAAGAAAGGTTGCTGTGTCCACTCATGAAGCAGATGGCACAGTGTTTAAAGGGGCATAAATTCCTGGGTTTTAATTCTGTCTGCTACTTGCTCCCCTAGAACCTCAAGCAAATAACTCAGTCTCTCTGTATATCTTAGTTTCTTCATCTGTAAGATGGAAATAATATGAATAGTATTCCTCTCTCATTTTGGGGGACACATGTGTACCAATACTTGTAAAACACAGAAAATAATGCTGGGCACATAGCAAATAATAAATAGTAATTATCAGTACTGTAGTTAGGAATAGGGTGAACAAAACCACTTGATATGAAAATGATGCTGCCTGAATAAAGATGTACTGGGCTCATATAAAAAAGACCAAGTGTACACTATCTCAAAATACCTGTTTTTAAAACTCACTTCCCAGAAGTATTATAAGCTACTTTTAGTTATTCTATAATAATAATGTCCAATGATGATGATGATGATGATGATGATGATGATGATGACGACGATGATGATGATATTGTACCAATGAGTTCCATCCCCAGCACAATAATGCCCAATTGTTCACAGAGCCTTTTAACATGCAAAATTCCAGAAAAAAAGGGAGGTAGCGGAACACAGGGGAGGTGCATATTTTCACTGAGCCATGAGACTAATGGGCTGGGATTTAGCTCAGTTGGTAGAGTGCCGCTCTGCAGTCTCTGATGTCCTGAGTTCGATTCCCAGCACCAAAAAAATGGGAGAAGGTCATGTCAACCCACTCCCAAGGCAATCCCAAAACACGCTGCCATGAAAAACCCTATGAGGGTCACTATGAGTTGGACATTACTCGATGGCACGTAACAACAACAACATGAGACTAATGGCCAATATTTAATTTGAGCCTATCACAAGTTGTAGGATAAAGTAGTTACTGATATTTACTGACTTTGTACCTCGGATTCTTTACCCATAAAATGGGGATCATCACCAAATTTGTGTGCTAAAATTCTTGTGGTCTATAACCATACCACCCTGGCATCCAATCTCATCAGATCTCAGAAGCTAAGCAGGGTCAGGCTTGGTTTGTCCTCGGATGGGAGACCACTTGGGAATACCAGGTGCTATAGGCTTGGGAGAAGGACCTGGCAGCCCACTCCCAAAACAATCAGCCATTGAAATCCCCATGAAGAACAGAGAAGCACTGATAATAGTGCCAGGCATGGCACAGTGTCAAGGCATAATTTGTTCTGGCACTACCAGTTGAACCTGAGTTGATGGCACCTAACAACACCAACAAATTTCTTGTGAGGAGTAATGAGTCAATGAGTAGAGGAGAAGTGCTCAGAGTTTGGTTTATAGTACATAGTTATGGGTGTTGGAGGCTGGGGTATAGCTCATTTGGTAGAATGCTTGCTTTGCACTCTCTGAGGCACTGGGTTTGATCCCTAGCACTGCAAAAATGGGAGAAGGACCTGGCAGCCCACTCCCAAACCAATCTCAAAATAATCAGCCATTGAAAACCCTATGCAGGTCTCTATGAGTCAGACCCAACTCAACAGCACCTAACAAGAACAACAACAGCTATGGGTGTTGTTGCCATCATTGTCTACTTAGGGGTGCCAAGCACACTGCTGACTGTTCCACATCTGTCCATGGGCTGTGGGTGAACTTGACAGCACTTCTCTAGAAAAGACTATGTCTGCCATGGGCTTATGGGCCTTCCACCCTCTTTCCTCCTTGGCCAGCCCACCCTGCCCAGTCCTCTTCCGCCTCCCCCGCCCCATACACTTCTCTTCACTCCCACCTTTATCACAACTGCCCCAAGGAATGCAGCTGATAGCCACACTTGGCCTCTTAGTGCAAAGGTCCGAATTCACTTCTCAAAGGGCATTTGCTCTTTGTGTCCTAATTCAAATCAGATGGTCGAATTGATGCCTTTCTTTTGTTATAGGAACTTGGGGCCTGGGGGAGGGAGTTCATCTGCTGAGCACCTCATAAGCATCATCCCCACACTGTCCCCAGCAGCAGGACACCCCCCATGGCATGGAAGGCGAGTGCTCTGCCGTTCTCGGGTGCCTTCCCAGTCAACAAATATTTACTGAGTAAATACCATGAGCCAGGCACATGAGGTGCTAGGAGCACACGGGTGAACAAGACAGATGCCTTGTGCCTCTCTGGACCCATGCACGCCACTGGGGCAGGGGTACTCAAACAAAAACTAATGTAAACGGGGACATCAATGAAAGAGCAGCAAAGTTTTAAGAGAGCTGTGAAGCAAACACACACGGGGCTGAATTATATTCTTAGAGAAAACTACGAGACAGACAGCAACTTGCTCAACATTATAAAAAGTGTGACACACATGAGCATTTACTTCGATTAAGATAGAATCTGGCAAAAGTGAGGCTGACACTTCACCAGTTGCCGGAAAGCCTTAGCTGCCAAGGGCAGAACGCCACGCTTCGCTCACTTGCTCTGCTCTACCTTTTCCCCCCTTTACTTCCAGAGAGGACACTGGCGCATTTATATTTTCTCTCACATGAAGTTACAGACACAAATATGGAGGAAACATTGGGTATCCTAAAGGAATCAAATTTCTAATACAGGTGGAATATCCCTTACCTGAAATGCTTGCAACCAGAAGTGTTTCAGATTTCAGAGTCCTTTTGATTTTTGGAATATTTGTATCGACTCTACCCACTGAGCATCCCTAATCCAAAAATCTGAAATCCAAAAACTTTCAAAATCCAACACATTTTGAGCAACCTGCAGGCACTCAAAATATGTTAGATTTCAGAGTATTTTGGACTTTAGATTTTCAGAATAGGGATGTTCAACTGGTACTTAGAGAACACAAGAAATGGTCATTGGTTTCTAGGCTGTTTAGCTAAAGTTATATAATTAGAATAGAAAATGCACTCCCTCTGAAGCTGGGGGCGGGGTGAGGAACTGCTCTTCTTCTTCTTCTTCTTTTTCTTCTTCTTCTTCTTCTTTTTTTTTTTTTTTTTTTTTTTTTTTTTTTTTTTTTTTTTTTTTTTTTTTTTTTTTTTTTTTTTTTTTTTTTTTTTTTTTGTGGTACTGGGTGCTGGACCCAGGGCCTCGCACTTGCATGTTCTGCAAGTGCTGGACCACTGAGCTGCACCCCCAGCCCATTTTTAACTTTTTGAGACAGGGTCTTGCTAAGTTACGCAGACTGCCTCTGGTCTCAAACTTGCGATCCTCCTGCCTCCGCCTCCCAAGCCGCTGGGATTAAAGGCGTGCACCACGGCGCCCGGCTGCTTTCTTCTTGATACACATCAAAGTCCTAACTCTGGTGGGGAAGAGGGGTAGACTGTATTTGGGTTTTTTCCTTGCATTTTTCTGTAATTTCCAAAATTTTAATGACAAAGACATTGTTTGTAAAAACAGAAAAATAAATCTTCTTATAGTCATAATACATTTTGGGGTTTTTCCCTATCCAAGTAACAGCAAAACAGAACTATACTAAATAGATTAGTACTCAGTAAAACCTGTATGTTAATCTGAATTAGGAAGTAGAAATACCAAGCAGGGATGTGAATAGGAAGTGTGACCAGGAAGAGTGGCAATGGTGGAGGGGTGGCAAACAAAGCCCCATAAGAAGATGACATCTGGGGCAAAGGCAGAGGTCAGGGGTGCTGCCAGGGGGCTCCCAGGGGACAAACATTGGGCTCTACAATGTGCAAGAAAAATTGTAGTCACCTGCTAACCCATATAAGCAAAATCACTTCAGAGATGAATCAGATAGGACTTCATGGAACCTAGCGACAGCAAATTAAGTGACGGGCTGGCATAGCATTGATAAGCACAAACAGCCAAAGTCTAGTAAGTGCTTACTCCAACTGAGCTTGATTTTAATTGCTTTGTTTTTATTAACTCATTAATCTCTGCAATGACCCTAGCTAGGGAATGCATATAATTGAATGTCTAAACTGTGGTACCTGAAAGTAAAATTGTTGTTGTTGTTGTTAGGTGCCGTCAAGTTGGTATCCGACTCATAGCGACCCTCTGTACAACAGGGGAAACACTACTGTCAGTGCTTCTCTGCTGTTCATAGGATTTTCAATGGCAGATTGATTTTTGAGAGGGGGTTGCCAGGTCCTTCTCCCAAGCCTACAGCTTCTGGTGTTCCCAGGCCGTCTCCCATCCAGATACTAACCAGGCCCAACCCTGCTTAGCTTCTGAGATCTGACAGGATCTGATGCCACAGGGCTACCACTGCAGGCCTGAAAGTAAAATGGGGTACTATTAATCAATGTGGAGAAAACAGGCACAAATCAGGGTCTTGGACAAACCAGGATCCACCACCACCCTACCTAGCAGGTATACTATAATGACTGCTTTAAAGATAAGAAAACTGAGATAGGGCCCAGAGAGGTTAAGGGACTTCCCTGAGGTCACAGAGGGCAGTGACAGAGCAAGCATTTAAACTTGGGCACCTGCGCTTTACAGCCCATCTCTTGATGCCTACAGTGTTGCCTTTCTGTGTCACATGCTAGGAAGCTCCACAGACTGAAAACTTGTATTTATCCCAGAGGAGTAGTAGATTGCGTGGAAAAAAGCACAGCTTTCAGAGTTAACACCACACTTTACAAGGCCAGCAACCCTGGACAACCATGTTAACCTCATCAAGTCTCAGTTGAGTCTCCTGTAAAACAGTTACTGAGACCTACCTCACTGTGCTGCCACAGCGCTCGGACATGAGTGTGTTCATGAAAATACTTGGAAGGTTGTAAAGCACAAGACAGATGATTCCCCAGAGTTATCATTTGTGTTGTTGTTGTTGTTAGGTGCCGTCGAGTCGGTATCCGACTCATAGCGACCCTCATAGGGTTTTCAATGGCTGACTGTTTCGGGATTGCCTTGGGAGTGGATTGCCAGGTCCTTCTCCCATTTTTGCGGTGCTGGGAATTGAACTTGGGATCTCAGAGACTGCAGTGCAGAGCTCTACCAACTGAGCTAAATCCCAGCCCAAAATTTCCTTATAGGGTTTTCAATGGCTGATTGTTTTGAGATTGCCTTGGGGGTGGATTGCCACATCCTTCTCCTGTTTTTTGTGTTGCTGAGAATGGAACTCTGGACCTTAGATACTGCAGAGCGGGGCTCTACCAACTGAGCTAAATCCCAGCCCCTATCATTTGTAGAAATCTGCATTTCCTCTGCAAAGGGTTAAGTAATAAATCTCTTCTGTAAAAGGCCAAATAGCAAACATGTTAGGCTTTGTCACCCACGTGGTCTGCGTTGAGATCACTGAATGCTGCGTTTCAGAGCCAAAGCAGCCAGAGACAATCTGGAAATGAATGAGCGTGACTGGGTGCCAGTGAAATTCTATTTAAAGAAACAGGTGGAGTTCCCCAGGCCAGAGTTTGCCAACCCCTGGCCTAGAGAAATGCTCTTTGAAAGTGCAGCCCCTCGGCGCTCCTGGTGCCTCTTTCTTGATTCATTTTCTTCCACAGACAGACTTCCCCTTCATCCAACACACCGTGTGTTTCACTCAGTTTACCCACGAGGGAATAAGCTCTGCTGGGGCACAGGTTTTGTCTGTTTGGCTCACTGCTGAGTCCCTAGTACCTGGAAGGGTGCGTGGCACATAGTAGGGACTGTGTTGAAAGAACATATGGAGGAATGAATGGAGACCCTGTGAAGGAGCTGGATATATGCTTGGGAGAGAAAGGCAGCTCCAGGCCAAGCCAAAAAGGACACAGAGAAAGATAAGGCTATCTGAAAAGCTACTGCCAATGAACTCAAACTTAACTTTGCCATTCTTTGTAGGGAAAGGGAAAAAGGATTGCTTCCAAAGCCATTTTTGTGGGTTGTGATCATACAGAAGATCCAAAGCTTTCAAGTTTCCAAAGTAGCCAGTTAAATGCTCAATGAATCACTGGCTCAATTCGGTTTTCTCTAAGAGAATAATTTGAGGTTTGTTCCAGATCAGCTAACTAGGAGGGGGTGCATAGGTGCATATGTGCATGAGCACAGCAATGTCGGCTCTTCCGCCACCCTGGCCAATGTGTGCTTGGTCATTCAGTGGGAGTGTCGGGGTAAAGGAAAGGAAAGGAAATGAACTAAAACTTTCTCTAGCAATGAGGCTGAATCTGACAAGCAGAATGTTGAGTGAAATGAAAGTTGTAAAGTAACACAGTAAAGAAGATATCAATCATATAAAATTTAAAAGCATTTCAGTGGCATTCTCTTTTGCTCAGGGACATAGTCATATGCAGGAAAACTATCAAATTACAAGAAGGATAAACAACCAACTCAAGAGAATGCTTACGTGCACACATGTTTTAAAAGCTGATGTAAAGCCAGTGTTGCTGGAGCAGCCCCAAAGAGATGGGATCCTATATGCATTTCCCCTGACAGATACCGATCCAGCACCGACCCAGTCTCAACAGGTCCCCTGACAGCAAAGTAGGCAGCAGAGCCAAGTGCCTCATGGAGACAAGGTGCTCTGACTGCCTGAGTCTATTGTCCACAGCAGCTGGTCCCAGCAGGAACGAGCTGCAAGAAGTGGCTCACCTTACTTCAAGTCCCATTTTGATGTTAGCAGGGGAGGAAGATTAAGTACTAAAGCGAAAATATTCTGGTTGATAAAGGGTTACATGTGGAACAAACAATAACCAAGACTGTCTCAAAATCAGGGATGTTATTAAAATTATCCCATAGGTAACCAATCCTTGACATTTTGAAAACTACTTTAGGTTCCAGCAGCACACCAGAGCATTAATACAAACACCTATTGTCATTACACGTAATTTGCTGGCTAATGAAGAGTTTGAGCTGATAGAAGATTGGATCAACCAATGAGAAGTTGAACTTCTACCTCTCCCTTTGCACAGAATCATCAATGTGATTCTCTTTTTAAAAAGCAATGTCACCAAATCACTCACAGATCCAACAAAGCAAAGTACTCAATTTTTTTTTCTAAGGGCCAATTTGGAAGAACTGATAAGAAAATAACTGAGACTACAGATGGGCCTTGCCAAACTAAGAAGCAGACATTGGAGGAAACTGACTCCCTCTGTAGTACCCTTCCTGTCCTCTAGGTGGAACCCAGACCCAACTTGCAGGTACCCAATGACCTCATAGTTTTTGAACCCTCAACTGCTCTGGGGTGGGGGGAGGCACACCAAGGCACATCAACCAGGTTCTGTACCCATTCACATTTTAACAGCATGCGAAACCAAGGAAATGAATCTCTAACTATGGAATTTCAGGCTTCAATCAGATGACTAGGTAAGATGCTGGGCCAGAGTGGTGGAGCTACAGACTGAACTCCACCCTCTCGTTCATATGTTCAAGCCCTAACTCCCAGTGTGACTATATCTGGAGATAAGACCTTAGAAGGTAATTAAGATTAAATGAGATCATATGGGTGGGGACCTACTATCATGAAGTGTGGCCCTGTAAGGACACAGTGAGAAGGCCACTGTCTAAAAGCCAAGAAGAAAGTTCTCACTAGACACTGACAGTGCTGGCACCTTGACCTTGGTCTTCCAGTCTCCAGAACCGTGAGAAATAAATTTGTTATTTAAGCCATTTCGTCTATGGTATTTTGTTCTGGTACCTAAGAAAGTTATATTCTTCAGTACTCCAAAGCACAGACAAGGAGTCACCTAGCCACCCACTCTTGATGTTTTCATAGTTGTTTACATTAAAGCTAGCCCAGTTGATGCATGTAGTGTGTACTCTCTTAAGATGCCAAATACAAAGGACCAAAGGTCTGTAATTAGGACCCTCAAGGAACCCAAACAGAGAGATGGCTGCTTCATCAGCTGAACAGTGCACCCTGGCAGAGATAGGGAAAAACTGTGAGAAATTCAGTCCAGGGTGCCAAGTCAGGCCACCATCCCTGCCTGGTGTGGTTGCCAAACATGAGAAGAACCACAGGAAGGGGGATTTCTAATACAATGTCTTGAGGAGGACAGCTAAGTCCTATCACACTTCTGAACACACGGAAGGACTAAGAACCCCAGTTGGGGCCCAGGCAGCCCTAAAATCCCCTAAAATACACTGAGAGCCTTAAATTAAGCCAATGTTCAGAGCCACTTTCAGTCTGGAAAAGAAGGGAAAAGTTAAGGATGTAGTTCAGAGGAGCAGTGACCACTGAAGCTTTGGAAACCAGGGGTGGGTATC
The DNA here is from genome assembly GCA_007922755.1 of Pedetes capensis. Lineage (NCBI taxonomy): Eukaryota > Metazoa > Chordata > Mammalia > Rodentia > Pedetidae > Pedetes > Pedetes capensis. The sequence continues at coordinate 6,847 of VMDO01014366.1, read as the reverse complement.
CATGAAACTTAATGTCATGGGTCTCTGCTCAGTAAACTGAAGGTCCAAGAAAGACTCTTCATCCTAAGGGGCTAGACAGAGAGCCCACCAGAGAGGAAGCCAGTGAGAGAGGCCTATGGCAAGACCATGGAAATAGGATGCAGCAAGGACGCTGGCAAGACTGAGGCAGGGGATAGAAAAACCAGAACCAGCTTCAATGGGGAGCCTAGAAAACCAACTGTGCTGAAATGATCCCCAAACAGCCCAGCAACATGGATGCATTCTCTCCAGATCACCCTTATTTCCAGCTGTCTGAATGTCACCCCAACAAAATATCAAAATAGTGGCTATAACCTCCTTAGGGCAAGTCCACGAGGCTCCCATCTTGTTGTCTCGTGATGGGACTGTATTAAGTACTGCCTGGCTGTTGGCCTTGCAGAGCCCTGCTTCAGTTTGGGTTCCTGCAGCTGGTAACTCTGAGGCACACATTGGAGAACAAGTGGTTTATTTAGGATGTGATCCCAGGTAACACAGACAGGAGAATGGGGAAGTGAGACAGTGGTGGGGAGACAGCTAATACAGGGGGTTATTGAACCAGTTGCCACTAGGGGTGACTAGAGTTTGTTGTTGTTGGGTGCCATCATGTCGGGTCTGACTCATAGCAACCCCAATGTACAACAGAAAAAAATACTCCCGACACTGTGCCATGCCTGGCACTATGTCAGTGCTTCTCTGCTATTCACAGGGTTTTCACTGGCTAGCTGTTTTGGGATTGTTTCAGGAGTGGGCTGCCAGGTCCTTCTCCCATTTTTGCCATGCTGGGGATACAGCCCAGGGTCTCAGGGCACGCAGAGGAAACACTACCAACTGAGCTAACCTGGGGAATTCTGGGAGTCACCCCATCTGAAGGCATAAGAGTTGGGAGATGTGCGTGTGTGTGTGTGTGTGTGTGTGTGTGTGTGTGTGTGTGTGTGTGTGTGTAAA